>JBCFXI010000896.1:0-95871 GCA_038496175.1 Ampulex compressa
CAGCTCTCAAGACATATAATGGTTATGCGGCTTAAGTGTGAAGTTGGTTTCGAAAAAACGTAATTAAGTCCTCTGACGGGAAAAAACGAAATTACTTTCCGAACAACCCAATATTTTGTCATTGCCCTAGATTGCTAATGCCTTTCTTATAAGCCAAAGTACATTTGATTATCTTACGCACATAAATCTTATTACGTATCAAACTCCATATATAAATTGCAGCTAACAAACTTTCCTATATAAGCATTTGCCATGAAAAATATCCTTACATAAGTGTTATGCCCTTTCCTTTTAATCGCAAAAAATCGATGTAGAAACGCAACAGTTTGGGTAATATAGGTTTAATAATGATTTTGACATACATATGACTGAGTACGAACTTCTTCAACGATATAAAGTGCGGACACATTACGTTTCATTGCGTTCATATTACAGCGGATTGCGTAAATCTCATTCAACTCGGAGTATTCCAAATGCCTTGGCGTTTTCTACACATTGCAAATAGAATTTTCCGTTGAGAGTCGATTGTATATCTTTTACGCAACGACTGCTCGAGAAAACACTGTACGGATCGATATTTCATGCGTTTCTAGAGAAGCGGCTCTAAGGTGGCATTCAACGTGTTGCGTTTTCTCGGAAACGTTCGATTACACGACGGTAAAGTTAATCAATCCGATCGCTTCTTCGCGGTGTATCTACGAAGCCGTATTGCTTTATTGCTTATTAAAGAAAAAACACGAGCTAATCGAATCCCTGTGCATACAGGCTCGTAGATGCAATTTAGCCTACAAATGATGGATCTTGGGAGTGCGTATGCGATTTGATCGCGATTGCAATCTCTTAATATGATACGTGACTGTAGCAATGAAACATGACCCCATATCGGGGTCCACCCGAAGATCAATAAAGAACATACATTCGCTGAATTTTAAAACCTCACCCCGGTTGCATTCCGATGAAACTTTCGTATCGAGCACCAAAATCTTGGATCGAGACACTAGGATTAATTTTGCACTGGGTATTTTCAGCACGCCTATTAAATCACCTATCCTCGCGTGTTCCACAAAAAATCCTAATTCCTCCAATACATCGTGTCCCATAGACACTACGTATACCTTACGAGTATACCTATTCTCTGGTGGGAGACGAGAAAAAAGGATGAGATACAGTAGAGGGACTTAAATCATCGCAATTTAAGTTCTCACAGCTATCGTTACCCTTTATTACCTATCGATGTTGAATCTTTCAAGTTCTAGAACGGTCACGCTTCGAAGACGAAGTCATCTTCCAATAGCGGGGTCACAGGGCTTGAGATAATAAAGGCAATAATTCCGGTGCATGGCGAAGCTGCTAGAGTAATTTCCTCGTGCGAGGCCGGGCCGCATCGATGGGCCTGATTTATAGCAGGATCCTGGATTACCGATGCGAGCGGTTAGATCCTGCCTTACCGTCGACAGTAATCCACGAATGGGTCCGATAGTCGGGCCCAGTGCAACTTGGCGCGAGGAGTCATGGAGGTCCACCTTGATCCCCACGAGATTTCCAGATTGCTCCGCGATTATGTCCCGATTTGAGATTTACGGACTCACGGGTCCCTACGGGACGTACCGCCATTTATTTATAGTTTGCGAGGAATCGCTTATTGCGGCCTCCTTCTCCCTTCGTTACTCTTGCTAACCCACGGGTAATTACGCGCTATTTTCTATCATTAGTACACGAGCGTGGTTTTTGATAACACCAAGAATTAATAATCTATTACTACTTTTAATAATGATATTTTTTTATGTAATATTTATTTATATTTTACATTATTTACGCATTATCTACGTGGATATTGTATTTATCTACTTTGTTGTATGATCTTTGTTTGCGCGTAGTGGGACAATGTTGCGTTTTGCGAGGAGACGGTGAATAGTAATTTTTAAAAGTAGTGTAGTGGTCAGTGTTGAAAGTCAAATGAACAACGTAGTTAATAGGAATTGAAGTTTTTCTGCATAATACGTTTTTGAATTGCACTCCCTTCTCGATATTTTCATTGCATCTGTAGATAGTGTAATGCTATCCGATCGCAATGTATTTTAATCCTTTATAATGTAAAATTGTCATAGATGTACGAGTATGGCTGGTATATAATATCACTTTTCGTGTAACCTTACTGTCAGGAAAAAATTGAATACGGAAATAATTACCAGCAGATTATTTGACAATTGTAACATACTGCTTTGACTTCCAATTATCCGTAAATTTCAGGTGAAACAACGATCAATCTGGACCGAAAGAAGTAGATGAAATGCTACTTTGAAGTAACTATTCAGTATAGAAGATTGAACAATAAGTCTAGGATTATGTCAATGATTTTCACGGTCGATATTGAAAGTTAAGCAACTTATTCGCGTACACTGGTTATATACACACTTTACTGATTGTATACATACGTACTGGTTAGATACGTAGGTCAATAGTTGACAGGTACTTAATATTACGTAGAGAACTTTCTTCAAAAGCTACAATTGCAGAAGTTGTGGGTCGAGCTTAATATTATCGTCGATTTTACCACCCGTCACGGCGGTTTAGTATTCGAACGATCGCGAAGGATTCGACAGTTAAGCCCTCTCAGCTAATTGGACGATCGGCTGGTGTGTCACATTATCGATTAATTTACTGTCATACAATTTACATATCGCCGATGCAATTTTGCACGAGTTGCTTTTATCGGTACTATGGCAGAGTCCGCTATAATCGGCAGTAAATTGGAGAAATATAATTATCCTTATCGGGCATCGTAAAGGGCGGCAATAAAACAAAGCGTTGTAATTTAGTGCTGGCTAATTGAATTTAATGAACTGGTTTCGTGAGCAAACTAAAGCGAAAACGCAGTTGGTACCTGTTGAAAAATTAAACGGGAATTTTTATATTAAACTCGAATTTAGATTAAAAGCACGACAATACTTGGGAGAGGCTTCAATGCTTTCTGTAACATGTACGAAGCAGTGAAGCGGATATAAAAATATTTGATTTTACGGTTTCCAGGTTTTATTTTATTGAATAGAATTAATTCGATATAGAATTGAAGTGATGTCAATAATATATATAAGAAATATATATAAGAAAATAAAATGGACAAAATATAATACACTTTTCTATCAAACTAACACTTTTCATTTTCTATCAAAATTCACAATTATAGATTACGTTATAAAATTATGTTGGTAACAAGACTGTTATCTTCTGATTGAAGTTTTATATGGATTTGGATTCTAATATTTATTCTGTTCCACAATTGTTAACGCTTTAATGAATTATTTCTGCGTATAAAGATAAATTACACGCGACTAATGGGCATGCCAATTTACCTACTTACCAATAATCTTCTTATCTATTACATCAACTTCTATACTCCACTTGTATCATCATATACGCATACAGAAGAGTCGAGAGCGAAGCACAAAGTCAAGATATACAAATCCAACAAACGTGTGGGCCATGGATGATCAATGAATCCTTCTTGGGGCAAAAGACGACAGTCGGGGCGAGATCGAATTCGCGAACATCTCCATGAAGTGGAGGTGCCCGTATTCTTATGAGCCATAATTTACAATCACGATGCAGGAAAAAGGCCGAATATTCGTGGGTCCAGGGTGCGGACGAAACGGGTCCAAGCTCGAGAATGCATATACGACATACGCGAGCGTACGTGTACCGCATTGCGGCCGCTAACGAATGCACATGCATTATCCCGGTCTAATTACCATATCAAGGCCTCGTTGGTGATCCCTAACACCGTCCTAATTGCCACGCTCGACAATTTATTAAATTGCTCTATTATGAGACTTGCCTCCCCGGCGCTCATCGCGCGGCGCTTCGTCGAATCCCTCGAGGTCCGAATTATTTGCGGTGTTTCTCTCTGACCGGCTTGCATCTTTAGCAGTACTCATCACCCCGGACTTTTTTTAACGTGCCGTGTTTACCACAGATGCGGTGATTCAAAATCTACCTTAAGAGCAGATTTTAAATTATACTAAATGATCTTGGGTTGGAGTAAGAATAAAGGAAGAATAATGAGATGTGTTAATAGCATGACACTTGATTTATTGAACTATAATGAATAAATATATCTGTGTAATCGTTGATGAGAAAAATCCTGAAATAAATTCAGTTTCTTACCATGGATTTTCGTTATGTGGCGTAAATGTTCTACTGGAGGTTTATAACTTATTTTAAATGATAGATGTTAGACTATATGAAGAGTGGAAGTGATTTAAATCTTTGTTTTTTGATCTATTTTCTATGGAATTGATATAATATGGTTAGAAAATAAAAAGTATTCTTTTTACGATTTATTTATTACGATATAATATTGCTAATAGTTATACTGTCTGTATCGGATTTGTGATGTGTGCACAGTGTATATTGAAAAATTGGTATACATATGTAAAGTTCGTCTTCAAGACGATCTGGATAAACTTATCTTTCTATAACTCAACTTAAAATTTTTTATGAAAGTTATGCATACTCAGTGGATAATCTTTTACCAAACTCGATGTAGTACAAATGTAACTGTGTAAGGAGATGCAGATTTAGCAAGATTACTTTAGAATCACCCTATATTTCGCAGAACAATTACCGCCAGGGTGACTGCTCCATGTACCCACGGCGTCTTCCCCTCGGGCCATCGAATGTTTTTCCCAAAAAATAGAGCTTTCGGGCGTCGCAAATTAACCACCTGAGCGCCAGCCGACATTCCCATACATATGCAAACAGATCCAGAATATTTTATGCGTAAATACATAATTTACATTTCATTTTTATTTGCTACAGGCTTACCGAAACTCTTGCACTGCACTGACAAACGTTGATTGTGCAACTTTATCTTGTTATGGAAAAGAATTAAAAGTGATCAATTTTGTTTGACCTCACAGTAAAAAAGGCATTTAAATTGGCTTTTAAAATGGCAAGTGCCTGTGAATCATGACTCGTGTAAACCTAAAATACACAGTCGCAACGAACATCAAATCCAACACGCCCCACGCGCTCATTACATGACGCAAGTATCATCAGAAATGCGGCAAGCCGTACCGTGACTTCCGTAAGCTGAGTTAAGGCTAGAAATTCGGTTAACGTGTCCATTCGCACGTCTCTACCCAGAAACGTGCTGCCAGAGAGTTTTCGAGAAGGAGAGGGGGCGTGAATGGGATGAAAGGGAAGCTGAGAGTAAAATGAAGCTAACGGAGGGGAGAATCTCGAGGAAGGTATTCTGAGTAGGATCGATGACCATCCGCACGTAGCGTCTTGACGGCTCGCAAACTCGTGACTATGGTTGCATCAGATCGGCGCCAGTACTCTACAGGTGATGACTGGTATCGCTGAATATGAGTCATGTTTGCGGAATACATTTATTCGCGCTCGCTATTCCAAGAGATATAGACATTGCAGGGAGACACGTCCGCGGGTCTGGTGGGTCGGTGTACCGGGAACTGATTATGCGATATCAAAGATATCAGCTATATGAAGTATGTCTGTGAGATCGAAGTTTTATCAAAGACGATATAGCTGTTATGACCATGCACAGTGAGGTTCTATTTGGTTATTGCGCATGCGTTGCGATGTCTTATTGTGATGATATTTTGTTTGCAATAAGAGGAATTATATGACACGTATAATCATTATTTCTAGGAATAATCACAAGTTTCTTTTGGTATATACTTTAACACCAGTACCTTGGCTTAATGAATCATTTATAGAAATATAATCAGATAAATGTTAGTTGTAGTTATAAGTTTATTGTACTATTCAAAGTATCTATGATTCAAGTATTATTTCTATAAATATGCACAATTATAAAGTAGTATACACATTTGAAATTGCACTCTTATAGGATGGATTCATAGTTTCGAGTGCTCTTTATACAAATAGTCTGATATGTAGTATATTAGCTGCACGTTTGTCAAACAGCTTGATGCAATATTTAATCCTAGGTCAAGGATATTTTAGTATTTTTTTAAATATAGTGTCACGTATGGTGTAATTTATATATTGTAAAAAAAGTAAGTATCAACACATCATCTTCAAAATAAATAATTTTATTAGCATTTGCATATCCTCATTACAACATATATTTTTGGTACAATATGCGAAATATTCTCCAACGTTTAATCGCACTTATTACTCCTGTACAGTGTACACATAGTACACAACTCATGTAATAAAACATGCACACAAACAAAACGGCACGGCACGCTAATTAATCTCACAGCACCCGCTCCAAATTTTATGCAAGAAAATTCCGAAGGTCGTTGTTCCAGATTCGACAACCAACACAACCGTATAGCAAAACGTTCTGTTGAAAAAAAAAAACCGATTTCTTATGAAAACTTCTTTTGGCGTGCGGATCTTTTGGCCATTTTTTCCGAAGCGGGAGGAAACGCACGTTAGACACGAATGGCGGTTGGCGAAAGATCCAAGAGAAAACCGGGTCTTTCACTATGGATCGATGGAAGCGCCTCGACCACTTCCAAGGTTACGTCATCGCGCGCGTGCGCACATGGCGTTTCTTCTCCGAAATTTCAACGTGCTACGTGCTTTCAAGCATCCGCGCCGTGTTACTACGGGGCTCGAAATAGACTCCATAGAGTCCCACGAACTGGGTCGAAATCCGCCGGAAAAATTGGCGAGCGATCGGCGAGAATTTGCTGCGTTGGCCAATCGAAATATCGGCGACCGTTCGCTGAGCAATTCTCCCAACATGCCGGCCTCATGGGAAGTATAAAAAGTGGGGACAAGGTCACCTTAGGATACATACGACTGTGAACTGTCAGTGGCGTTGGTCGTCCGTTGCAGTGTATCGATACTTGGTGCGCTAGCCGCCGGTTTTCTTCGCCTAGTTCTGTGAGAAGTATAATAGAAATTCTATAAGGTCAGTAAAAATTAGTACCTTTTTCGTTATTATTTTATACTCTTCCTTTGTGCAGTTAATGCGGTTTCCGATTTGTTCTGCTACACAAACGAGTACGGGTGTTTATAATGATATGGATGGGATGTTAATGAAAATGTAAAAAAGTAGAATGCAAATAGTTCACAATATATTTTTAAAGTCGATAATGTGCGATGTTAGTGGCATTGCAGAAAACTGGTATTATGGTAAATTATAGACAGTTTAACGCCAAAGTTAATAACGTGTTGCATTAATGAAAGGACAGACTATTTTTGGAACGTTTATCTGCAGAAGTATTGTTAACTGAAAGCAAATGCGACAATGTGCGACCATAAAGTGCATTACGTCAGCCGAACGATGTAAAACGTAAACGATGTAAAACTTTACGTCAGAATAGAGTTTTTGAATTAATTAGAATTTAGGTTATTAGTATACGGTATTAATGAATAAATAATGGGAACTCACGTGATATATATTAATTTTGGAGCACAAACTTATCTCTTCGGCGACTTATTTGCAAGATAATTGTACCGATTATATCAAATCTCAAACTTTATAAGTAAAATTGCCTAACGTATTTTCTCGATGAAAATATTAAAACTTATGCGCTTATTAAAAACTTAATTGATAAACAAACATTTTATTAGAATTGAAAGAATTGCAATAAAAGAAAAATTTATATATTATTGGGCAATGAGCGTGATAAATGCAGTTGTTGTGATAAAAATCAAGCTGTCGGACTCTTCTTAATAGTCTTCATAGTCTGGTTAATAGTAACAGAGCTTGCCGACAAGATTTCTAATCTATATGTTACGTTACGTGGAATGTTAAGCACATTAAAAAAAAAATAAAAATCAAGTATTAAGACGAAACCACGTGTTGACTAATGACGCATATTTTATTGCATGTCTTCGATTGAATATGACAGTTTATCGCCTACCACTTCGTCCGAAAATCATGGAGTAACAATATCATATCATCAATACTTGCAACTATAATGATATGCGTTCAGCATTTCAATTGCACTTGTTATTAAGCTCATACTCCCTTTCGCTTTGTTATTTCATTTTGTACGTTGGCAAGCAAGCAAATTGGACCACTGAGTACGATGGCTATTACCATTTAATCCCATAATAAAACAAATACCGTGGGGGAGGTACAATGGTCTAGTGAATAAAGACTTCCGTGCGGAACATACGAGATTTAAATCCCGTTCATCATCTCTAAATAATTTATGTTGCCGCGCGTGTGCGTGTGTTTATATACACATACGTCTAATGGTTTGAAGTGCGGCTTACAATAATAGGACCTGAAGTAAACGTCCTTCGCGCGCATTGTCAACAAAAAATATGTAGTACGTTTCAAGGGCATTGTTATAAATCAAGTCTCGTGTAGTTAACGATAAGCTTATTTGTTAAATACTCGTTAGCGTAGATAGCGGGGTAAGGTACGAAAGGCACAATTCGGCGCTTATCTACTCTATTATCCGAGAGAAGCCGCGTTTACTCGCGTGACCGATGGCGTCTCCGAGCACGTGCGTCGGATTATACAGGGTGCACCATCTAGTGGCATGTCGCATTATCTGTGAGATTACCGCGTGATTTGTGCAACAAAATACAGCGTGGGAGCAACCGAATTAACTTGGTGTCTTCATCGGTCGACAGGTCTTTGGCCCTAAGTAATTCGGTCTAAAAAAAGATCGGACCATCGCCAATTTATTCGGATATATCGCACGCGGTGTCGTCGACCCCTGCTTTTATATTCTCCATGCGCTTTTATAGCTGCGATACGTGATAAAAAAAAATGGATTTCCGCCGATCTCATTTTTGGGAATGAAGTTTGACTGGCGATCGTTGTCGTTTGATACTAGTATCCAGTTTCGAGTGCAATGTTACGTGTACGTTAATATTATTGTACTTGTAGCCGTTGTGATGCTAAATTTTTCATCTTATTTGCAAATACATATTTTTTATCGTATGATATTATGCGTGTCATTGATTTCTTCATTTTGTGAAATAATTTCTTTTTTTAATGTAAAATTGAAAAAACAATGAACTGGATTTTTTGATACTGCCTATGTGGTAAAAATTTATTTGTATCCATGAAGTATTATCTTTAATGTAATATTTAACTGAAATTTCAGTATATTATCAGATTTCAATATAGTATCGTAATATAATAATGTTCTATGTGTTATATCACATTATCATTATACTAACGTGTAACAGTAGAATATTTTCACGTAATATATTATTTACTATTGATTTATTCGTTAAGAATAAATTTTATCACCATCTACGTTGCTTGATTTTTTTTATATTTTACGTACAAGAACCACTGTTGACTTTAAATTGAATTTGGTAACCATTTTTTTATTTAGAAGAATCAATATATTATTTTATATATTGTTATAGAACATTGACTACGCAATCAATTATATTATTCGTTTGTAACTATGGTTGATAAAAACGCGAAAGTTTCACCACGAAAGGAAGATCGTGCCTTATATTAAATGAGTTTGGTACTCCATGCAAAAATATAAAAATGAATCACAGACAAGAAACAATTCCTTGCTTTGAACATCATTTTCAAGAAACAACATTGTTTACAGGAAGATGGCTTCCGTGAAGGAGCAGTTGCTGAGCACTGTAACGGAGCCGGTATCGACTGGTAGAAACAAGATTACCGTAGTGGGCGTCGGTCAAGTTGGAATGGCTTGTGCATTCAGCATTTTGACAAACGTAAGATAATATTGCCACAGATAAGAATATCAAAGCAATGTTTAAGAATAACAAACAAATTCGTGTTTTAAGATTAAAGTTTCGATATGAATTTGAATGAGACAACCAATATCGTGTTACTGTAGATTGTAAATAATAAAGGATATTTTTCGAGAATGATTGAATTTCTGCATTCTGAATGTCTTGAATAATGATAAATGAGATTTTTTCTAATCTCGTTTTTATTAATTGCAATCGATAAATAATTTTGCTGATAGTGTATTTTGCAAACTTTTAGTTGAAAAAAGATATGCGTTTCAATACTAATTTAAACAACTAGATGTAATAGTAATTCTCTTGGCATGAGATTTTTATAATCTCCGCGTAATTAATTTTTACGTCTAATTCAATTCAAATTTTAATAATTATCTTTAAGAATGGTTTAGTTCGAAAAACTTTTATAAAGTATCTAAATAATAAACAGAAATTATTACATGAATCACAATTTTATTAACCGATTTAAGCAATAATTTGTTTAGCATAGCAAGTATTAAGTTTCCATAAAATAATAATTTATTAACATCTTATCCTTGACCACGATCCCTGAATCTTATAAATAATGGTCTTCAACTATAGTTAACACAACAATTTTCTAGACTCAAGCTTGTTAATTTTAATATTCCACTTTATTATAATTTACTCGGTAAACCACATTTTCGACGATTATACAGTATTGTATAACCATCTTTGTTAGTGATTTATATATTGTCGCCGTATTATTTGGAGATTTCACGTAACAACTCAGCGCATTAATTTCAACGATCGACTTTAAAGGTAGTGCAATACTATCGCGCGTCCTTCTGCCTCATGCAAGGCTCATTTCCTTCTAGCACGTGTCGAGTGACGTCGTGCTCGTAGACGTGATGGCTGACAAGCTAAAAGGAGAAATGATGGACCTGCAGCACGGCAGTGCCTTCCTCAAAAATGCGAAAATAAACGCCAGCACGGATTACGCCGCGACCGCCAATTCCAGTTTATGCATCGTAACCGCTGGCGCCCGCCAAAGGGAAGGTGAAACCAGGCTCGACCTTGTTCAACGGAACACCGACATCTTCAAAGGGATCATCCCTCAGCTGGTCAAATATAGTCCCGACACGATACTCCTGATCGTCTCAAACCCAGTGGATATTCTAACCTACGTGGCCTGGAAGCTCTCTGGTTTGCCGAAGAACCGCGTTATCGGCAGCGGCACAAACCTCGACTCTGCCCGCTTCCGCTTCCTATTGTCGCAGAAGCTCAACGTTGCACCGACGTCGTGTCACGGTTGGATTATCGGGGAGCACGGCGATACCAGTGGTAAGTGAAATAAAATCCGAAAATTCATGGCAGGAATCCTTGCTGTTTTATATAGTATTTTCGTGAAGCTTTTATTCGGATAAGACTGACAAACCTATTCTAATTTCTTGTACATAATATTTGACTATACTTATGCAATATTTCGTTTAATAATTGGGTAGCTGATTCTCGCTGACGTCAATTCCACATACTAATTTAAAAGTAGTTGCACTTTTTAATTGGTCATTTTTCCTTAGCTTGATAAGAATTACACAAATGTGATTGCAATATCGTTTTTATAAGCAACGAGGGATTCTCATTTTGAGTCGAAGCTTTATGAAAGAAATGAAATTTAGAAAATACGCGAATTTGCTTAACGTTAATAAATGAGAACTGTGAAAACCAAAGAAAACGGTGTTTTTTATAAATATTTTTGATAATCTGGGGACCGGTTGGTTTAATATTGGTGCGTGTATAAGTCCTCCTAAAACATTTAGGATATCTATTAAATGTTACACGCATTTTATTTACATTTTATATTTGATTTTTATACAGATCTATAAAAGTGATTGAAATCGTTAAGGTATTTTCAGCGAAACAGTATTATTTGTTATTCAACAGAGTCGACAATACCTAATAATTCATTAAAAATCTTACTAGAACGATTAATAATATTTTAGCTTATTTTTCATTTACGCGCCATCACGTTTTCAAAATTAGTCAAATTAAACTAATCTGAACTAAAATTTTTAAGAAATTGGATTTTTAATTTTGAATTCCGCTATGTTTCTATATATATGATTTGAATCTAGGACCCTTTATTTCCGGAAACAAAACAGAAATCGAATAGCAAGAATTTCTAACTTTGCAGAGTAAATCCGTTTTTTTTTCCGTTTTCTTTTAATTATTATAATCAGAATACTTATAAATAGAAGAAAACGATATAGAATTATAGCATTTGTACAATACAATAACACCAGCGTGCCTCCGCCATAATACTTCCTACTATACTTTCAATATTAAACATAGAATTTAACTGACTACACCATCATTTTATAAATATTCACTCTGATTTATATTGATGAAAAAATCGTGTTCTTTATTACAATTTCATCTAATTTTAAAAAAATAATAAATCTTAGTGAAGGAAATCATGATACATACATACATGCATATATCCATTTTTCACTGATTCATAAGGAATAACAACAGCCGGAACTGCTCTCTAAAAAAAAAGACAAAATTCCGTCTACGTCCATGTAAACAACTATAACAATGAATGTTAAAAATTTAAACGAACAAACAAACCAGTTCCAGTCTGGTCTGGCGTCAATGTTGCCGGAGTACGACTGCGTGACCTGAATGCTGACGTAGGCACGGAGAAGGACGAGGAGCATTGGAACGAACTTCACAAGCAGGTTGTGCAGAGCGCGTACGAGGTGATCAAACTGAAGGGATACACTTCCTGGGCGATTGGGCTCAGCGTTTCGCACCTCGCCTCGGCAATCTTAAGAAATTCGAATCAAGTACATGCCGTGTCTACCATGGTCACCGTAAGTCGATTAATCTTGTTAAACCGAACGATTTAACATTCAACTTTCGAATTTGAAGCGAGTGTGTGTGTTCACCGTGGTTATTTCAAATAATGAGTTATCCATAAACTAGAGTTTCGATGCTTGACTAAACGCCCTTTATAAACACGTGTTAAGCTTGAATAGATAGATGCGGCAGTTTTGAGACACGCGCTGATATTTTATGAAGGCCTTGGAATTATTAGTGTCTTTAGAGTATTTCAGTCATAGCAATGTCACTTTTATATTAATAACGGATAAGAAAAAATCTCTTGTAATTACCTTAATGTGTTTTTTTTACGATATTCTTACATCTTGTAAAAAAGAAAATATTTCATGGATGAAGTAAGTTAATTTGTTGGAGGCATGGAGGCAATAAGTTGTTTCTCGTTGTCGATCAGTTACCATGGAGAAAAGTGTAATTGCCTATTATTTTTTCGATTTTTTCACGCGATACTCATGTTATAAACCCGGTGGTTGGAAATATAATACTATTAAAATATTTGCATAAATATTCGTAGCTATCAATAGCGATAAAAATGTTAAGTATTTATTGACGTTCGATGAATTCGATTGTCATCAGATGCGAACGTCAAACAGCTCTCAGAATTTCTTATTATAATCTTTTATTAATCTCGTATTCAGAAAGTGTAAAATTAACTGGTTCAGTGGAAGTACATTAATTTCAAATAATACGGTTAATTCGTTAATACGGAATTGTCATTGTTTACACCTGCTAGATCTGTTAATTGCAGTAGTTAATACTTTTAGTGCTAAACTACATTCCAAAGCCTGAATCTACAACTATATACATGTCATTAGAAATAAGCATAAATCTGCGTATAAAATGTATTTACATAGTGTGAAACAGAAGTAGGTCTGTACACAAAATATATGTACATGGCGCCCAAGGTGTTAAATGCACTAAAACCCTTTTCAAAGGCTTCTCTTGAATCTTTATAGCATGGATAATTATTTACATTTAACGCGTGCACGAGAACATTGTCATATAAGTGTATTGTATTTTTTTGGTTACTCAACTTGTTTCAGGGTCACCATGGCATCGACGAAGAAGTGTTCCTGTCACTGCCGTGCACGCTTGGTGAAGATGGCGTGACTTATATAGTTCAACAAAAATTAACGAACGAAGAGCTTGACATGTTGAACAAATCTGCGAAGACGATGCACGAAGTTCAAAGGGGGCTGAAATTTTAAAGACAAATTGCAATCTAGGAACCTTACTTTGCATGTCGGATCGATGGTCTGTGTCAGCTCGTTTTAGATAAAGAACATGTACTCGTGTACGTGCCCAGTATTGATGTAACGTTATACCTCGAATGGCAACTTATAACTTTATAGGTTTATTTATTTTTACGGGATATTTCTACTTAATGTGTGCACTTCGCATATTTGCGTAGCACACGGTCAACTGTAGAGCAGCGTCATGACTTGCCTTATTGATGACACGTGTGTTCGTACCGTGACAAAGTATTTCTGGATGTCGCCGTATTTTGATATTTCTGACAAGTATTGAACCGACCAGTGGTATGAATTATCTTACATGACAGTATTTTTACTACTCTAACGATATTTGCGTGCATTCGTGGTGTGCGATTTGTGAATGTGTTTTCTTATAAACTAATAATGTTTCTATATTGTGTCAGTTTATACGTGTTTATGGCTATGGATTCAAATAAAATATAAAACGTTATTCCTTGCGTAGTTTCTTTTGTAATATACTTCCAGACTGAACTATGCAACGTGTAACAATCTGTATATCATATATAACAATGTATTGTAACTTTCAGCTATATTTGTGGTAAGTGAAAATTATTATAATAAAGATCGCGGTCAAGTATTGGTAATTTAACGTTGGGGCGATTTAAGAAAGATATTGATATGTCCAACTGAGATCACATATTTGCAAAAACAAGGTTTTACAGAATAGCCAATTAAAGTTTCGAGAAAGTCTCGTGAACTATGTTCGTTTATATCTATTCTTTATATAAAAATATAAATGGTACATTTTACGTAGTACCTTATTATACTTATATACATTTTATTAATTTTATTATAAATTTTATTTGCTGCTTTTCTTATAGTTATAATGCGTTAATAATATGTACAATAATGAATCATATATATTACGCTGATTCATATATTGTAGCCATAAACGATGCTACATTCGGCAGTTCATCATTACGACTCTGAGTTATATTCAGGATAAATCAGCATCTTTGTAACCATGGATTCGTTGAACAATTGGCAAGCTGGCACGATCGTGATTCAACGGATGCGTTATGCCTATCAGATGTCAGCGCGTCTCGCTCTGTCGTGAGAAAAATTGTCAAATACGATGTGACGTTCCCGATGGGAGAGTTCGCGCAAAGCACTGCCAAATCATCGAGTGAGGGAAATTATGGTTCTGTCGCTCGTCTCGTCGACTCGATTACTGAAAACATGTCTCAAGGCCTCGATAATCGCGGTGTCAAAACGAAATTTCCGGGCAAATCAATGCTCTTATGCATTATCACCGACGGTCCTCACAGAAGTTTTTGGCGGTAACAAGAGGGAGAGAATTGAATCCGTGGGGTTTGCGAAAGATGCCACTGCCGGCACGGATTTACAGAGAGCGGCCAGTTTCGTGTAAGCATCCTCTTTCGCGTATTCCCCACTCAATTCTGTCTATAGAAATGAAATTTCATGACAACCCAAGACTGGGAGAATTTCTGCCTTACAACTGTACAATTGTTAAATATGCTTTGTGTCCAAGATAATAATCTTTTATGTTATTTATCTGTAATTATATGAAGTAACAGACATTTGACATTGCTTTTGATACTGAATAAGGCATGCGGTATTAGGTGGTGCACTTTCGAAGCATTAATAAGAATTGAGTCCTTCATCTACGTTTACCTATTCAAAACACGATTATTTAATGGAGCCCTTTTTATTAACGGTATCACCTGTGATTATTTTGGTTCAAAACCTTTTTTTTATTTGTAAAGGAAATATTTTTGCAATTTTAGATATATCTACACATAGCCTCAAGTTTGTTGGATATAAATAAAAAATGGATGAAACTTAAACGAAGAAAGCTATTAATTACGAAATATTATTCGCTCTATCAGCCCTTCAACTTAAGAAATATCAATACACACTAGCATCTTTATATTGATTATTCGTTAAAGAATTGATTACGATTTAGGCAAATAAATCGATCGAAGAAGAGGGTGTTGGGAGTAATGGTGAAGATGGGTTTTTGAATTTCAGGCAGCCGTGTTTACGTGAGGAGTTATTGTGTAAATTTTCCGAGCCGGTTAGAGATTGCTGCCATAAGGTGACCGTAGTCGGAGCTGGCATGGTCGGCGTCGCCGTCGCCAATGCGCTTCTTTTTCAGGTACCACAATCCCTCTTTCGCCTTTCCAATTTGAATATCATCCGCACGCATAAGTCGCATAGTGGGTACGAAGTGAAAGTCCGTGTGTCGTGTAAGGAAAATCCAAATGCCTTCATAAATAATCCCAGAATATGCCAGAAACGTGGAAAAATACTAGTATGCCCTTTCTAATATGCGAACAGACGAAACTCATCGATGACCATGTTTGCCTAAATCGATACGCAGATGCGTGTATAAGGCGTGTCGAGTATTATAAGAATTTGTCGTACAATGAAATTAAATGTTCAAACCGATCATCTGTTCTTTCCGCACAGTCTTTCGTTCTATGATACACGATCTGTGAATTTTATTAACCCTTTCCAGTCCAAGTATGCCATTTGGTATCCTCCGTATAATCTGCTTCTACTAATCAAGTACCTCTAAAGCGTTTTTCTTAAAAATGTACTTTTCTTACTAAAAAATAATATTTTAAGTAGGAAAGGGTTAACTTAAGTAACGTTTCCTTTTGTAATAAATTATTTTGACATGATGGTCTCCTTAAGATTATCTGTTGTTGCAAATAAGTTGGCAAAATTTGATTTTAGATATCTATATCAAAAATAGTTCGTAAAGATTACGTAAATGGTCATGTTCTTTTGTAGGAGTAATCGAACGATTCGTTGATAGTTCTATGAGTGACCGATCGAAATGTAAACTAGCTGTAGAAAATGGTTATCGTTATATTATTTTATATTACGTATACATTCTTTTGTATCAGAGAATTACGCCGCATATTGCTATGGTGGATGCGTTTCCAAAAAAATTAGAAGGAGAAGGAATGGACTACAATCATGGTGCAGTATTTATGGGAGATCCGCGGGTTGAATATGATACAGGTAACAAAAAAATTTCATACTCCAAACAAATTCAAATTTATTCTGAAGAATTGAAAAGGTATAAACGTAATATGTAATTAAACGTAACGTAATAATATAATTGTAATACGTAATGTATAAACGCATTTACTTCAATAGAATTGTACAAAATTTAATATCATATTTCCTAGAAATTCATGAGCAATTCAATTTAGTACTTAAATTTCTCTTATGCTGTTGGTATTTTAAAGGCAATTTATTTGAACACAAACCTATAATATGTATCAAAGTCTTAATTCTATTGGAGCTGTATCGCACGTTCGAAAATTGATGTCGAATTAATTCAAACTAAAACTTTATCTTAAGCTGAAATTGTTGTAGACTTTTGTATTTCGAGCAACTCGAAGGTAGTGATCATAGCCGCAGGAGTGAGGCAGGTAAAGGGCGAAACTCGTCTCGATCTGGTGCAAAGAAATACGGAGATACTGAAGAATGTAATACCGCCGTTAGTTAGTTACAGTCCCCAGGCGGTATTTCTTATCGTCAGCAATCCAGGTTTGCATACATTTTTGCATGACACGTGCACGTGATTTGTGAAACCTAATGTTTAGCGATTATGCTTAATTAATCTTTTACGGTTCAAATATTCGAGATTGGAAGATATGATTTAGTAACTAAGATTTCTGTAAACATGTTTTTTCTTTTCATTTCACGTATGAAAGTGTGTCACATCCTGTGGTATGCAGCGATACAAAATTTTGTCGCAAATGTCAAACACGCATCGTTGAAAAAATGACATCACCCACATAATTATTTGTTAGTCTAAGCATTCTGTAAATATTCCTTGTGTATGAGAAACTTATGACACATTCTTTGGTACTAAAAATAGATTTCCTAACATTTCTAGAAAAAGGATGGAGACGTCTTTTCTCAAGTATTCTGGGAAACTTATTTAATTATTGATAACTTTAAACAGTGATGACAAACTGAAAATAACTTTCCTCGCTTCAGCATTAGTCTTAAGACAATTAGTACTGAGAATTTGCCAGATTAGATCTTGGTAGTGTTCAGGTAAAAAAATATTTATTTCAGTGGATATTCTGTCGTGGGTTACTTGGAAAGTCAGCGGATTACCAGTCAATCGAGTCATTGGTAGCGGCACTCATCTCGACACAGCGAGATTTCGATATTTAATTGCCGATCGTATTGGAATAGCGCCTAGCTCGGTACACGGATACGTCATCGGTGAACACGGAGACAGTCAGGGTGAGTTCAGAATTTTCCTAATAAAACAACATCCAACCGTCTGGGTAACGTGTTTTTTCCTAAGTGTCGTTAGAAGAGGATAATGTTATGTAATGTCATTTATTTTTTGAATGACACGTAGCAAGATTGCACTGCTCTCGTTCCATGTCGAGAAATACCATGTTTCTAAGCCATGGTGGGTCCACTAATGTTGCACGCAATGTGCATCAAAATAAAAATTTGTTTAGATTTTATGGAATCGTCCTTTAATTACTTTATGGAGATTTGCGAAAAATTAGGATGCACAATATCGTTGCAAAAGTCGTCTTAGAATAGTGCGTAATAAAGTTGAATGGAGGAATGCGAGAAAGAAATTGGATTGCACATTTTGGCATTTTTTGAAATTGTTTTTTACGCTAATCATCGCACTTGAGCCATTAAATCTTGGATTTTGTATAAAGAGGACTATTCCGTCATTTGTACACCTTTCATTTCCTAGTTTCTCTCTGGTCGGGAGTAAACGTTGCGGGCGTACAATTGCGCGACATATTGCCGAATATCGGCTTGGAGACCGATGAGGAAAGGTGGTACGAAATTTCGAAAGAAGTCGTCAGATTGTAAGTTCCTCTTTCCTGCTTTATCGATAATAAATTGTAAATTAGCAAACAGATATTTACCTGACATTTCCAATATTGATATATGTAATGGCTATTCGATATGCTTCTATTCGATTATTTATTCGATTGTATATTTATATATGCATATTTGAAGCGTTTGTAAATTAGAAATCTGAATAATTCTTATGTTAATATTGTATTTAATTTATTAAGTAGCTGCATAATGTCGTTTTATTTTGTCGAGACGTACAAAAATACTTTTGAAACTTGCATGTAGGGGTGCAACCGTCAGATGCCTTAAGGGTTACTCCAACACAGCAGTGGGTTTATCGGTCGCTGATATCGCAAGGGCTATACTATGCAACGCGCAAACAGTTATACCAGTATCTACCCTAATACAGGTACATTTAACACTGTTGTTGCTATTATCGCTCTCGAATGAATAGTTGTATGTAGCTTTCACTCTGCGATACAGATTTCAGTATGAATCATATGGCAATGTTGGTTGCGAATTTATAAATATTTTTATAAATACATCTATAGGCGTATTTTTTAGTGGTACTTTTATTACGATTTTATCGTAGAATATTGATATTCGTTCGTTTTATCTTCTGAAATTTTCATAACTCGCAACGAGTTTAACTGCACATGTAATAGCAAAATAGGCGTATCAAAAGTGAACGAAATCGATCTGAATTTCGTAAATAGAGTTAGCACCGTAATACTCAACATTTTGATCGTATGGTCTATTTCAATGGTTCGTTTCAAAATAAACTCTTGCCTTCAGGGTCATCACGATATATGCGATGAGATGTTCCTGTCGTTGCCCTGCGCGATCGGAGAGAATGGCGTTACGCAAATCATACGAATGCGAGTGACCGAATTTGAGAAGAAACTATTTCAGGCATCTGCCAGTGCTGTTCACAACATACAGAAGGACGTAAAACCTTAATCGAATTAATCGATCATTAGATTCTTTAATTCATTGTACACACCACATCTGGTCTGTAAAAAGTCTCGTTTAATACAATGCACGTTAATTGTCTAATTTGTTCTACCTTCCTTTCAGCCGAGGGTTTGTAATTTCGAAAAATTTCTTACGTAATATAGCAGTAGCAAATCTTTTTGTAAATATTTAACCGCATATTTCGCAAAGGATTTATGTGCATGATGTATATCTCTGGTGGAAGTGTTAGATACTAGTAAAGTTGATCATCCGGCATTTGTTTATTGATTAATCGTCATCGTTAATCGCTCAGGTTACTTCTGTTTATAACATATTTCAACTACGGGCTATGTTGTATATATACATATATATTACGCGCAAGAATCGGGAGGTGATGAAACTTGAAACCAGGTTCTTTCGTACGAAAGTCCAAGCTTCTCCAAGCTTCCTTAACCTAAAATTATCTTGAATTATTTTCTTTATGTAACGCAAGATATGAATTATGAAACTTATATAAAGGTATGATTATAAAACTTATGATCAAAAAGCAGCATTGACAATCCAAGTTGGATAATTTCTCGCGTATGATACGAAGGGTTCACATATCGATACGGCCAACGAAGAATATCCTATCCGCATAAATAAAATGTTACAATCAAGTCAGTTTTAAAAAATTCTCACGAATCAAGTTTTTCTTAAATTTGTTGTTCATTGATTACATGGTTTATACATTTTATTTAGTTTATTCTGTAACTGAATAGACGTGGCGAGATGTACGGGTATGAAAATGATGTAAGGTATTGTACCTTATACGAGCGATTCTTCGCTCGTTGTTAAGGAATTGTTGTGAAAAAGTTGATCGGTAGGCGGAGAGTCGCGAGGCGTCGAAAAGTTGGTACGGAGAGTTCGGGTAATAAACGTATTCGTTATTTTTTTATGTTTTACTTCGCCGCCCCTCCTTATGTTTTTATGTCCAATATGTTACCACAGCCTCTTCCGTTTTCGGGATTACAACTGAGACTTATGCTTCATTTAATTACTAATATAATGTAACCTGCAACGCCTAAAAATCATGAAATTATCAGTTTTGACGTGGTTTCTTGGTCGTATCAATATATACATATATATATCACATCCACGATCCAGGTGTCAACCATGAATAACACGGTTCTTCCATTATTTTTTCGTTTCTTTAGTTTAAATCAATGACTGCTCAAGTCGCTTCTACTTAAAGTGGCTTACAATTGACCGACATTACATCATACATATCGCGTGCAAAAAAACCCAAAAACTACGATCAGGCAAATCAGGATTTTTCGTGTAAATATTGAAGCACCTCTAAGTTTCTCCAAATTTCTTTAAGCTACAATACACCTGGACGATCCTTTTAGATGATATACGAAGATCAAATCGAAGCATGGATAATTCACAGCGGATCATTTTTCGCGTACGTCCAAGGGTTGGCAAATGCTTTATGTATGCGTACATTGGTGGCGTCACGCTTCGATGACGTGTTATTTCGTCATTTAACGGGGAAGAGATGAAAGGTGATCGGTGGATGGTATGAAAAGGTCGCGATTCCGCCGCAGGCTAGGCCGCCGCAAGGTGAACCAAGGGTGCGAAAATCGGTCGCGAGATGGCACTTTAGAATTCTCAGGTGACGCATATACCTGCACCGGTGTTACGGCACCTGAACACCGGCAGGGCCGTACGAAAGTTCGTTCTAAGGAACTGAAGATTCTTGGAATGGGGCGCCTCGATTGCAGAACCACCTACCTGCTCAAGGATCATATAATTATGAGATATAAGGTAAGCAATGTACAGACCGCTCTATCTTATGTTCACTGTACAGCGGCGCAAAGACAATTAATTTGTTAAACATAACCGATGGAGTGAAAATTTTGAGGACTACAAAAATGTTTTCTTTTATTTTATATGTATTTTTATTTTTATTATAAGATATATTTGGTAAAAGAAACGATTTCCGCGTTTAACCTTTGATTTTATCCGTAATAAATAGAGGTAAAGTGAATATTGTGATCGTAGGTACTTTCTATTGCTGAAATAGAACATCGGAAATTATATTTAATATTATTTACAATATTTTTATTCCTGCAGAAGAAACCCTGTAGAGAAAAAAGTATTTATAGTATGCAAAATATTTAGTGTTTACACAAATGTCCTTATCTTAATTTTAATATTTATTAAATTTCTAAAAAAGAGGCCATAGTCAGAAATGTATTCAATTTAAATATTTAGCCCAAGGTTTTGAATGTAGTATAAAAGCATAAAAAGAATAACAGAACGCCAGTAGAGAAATCAAATATTTAATCAACGTCGACAAATTATCATTATAAAATAATACATCAATTGTAAAACTCGCTATTCGTCAGTTATTGTTTCGTAAAAATTTAGATAGAAATTAAAGACACCTCTTAAGATAAATTCTTATTTTATCATTATTTATTACCGAGAGACCACAAAGTCGAATGTAGGTTTGCAAAAATCACAATACTGTGTTGGAGTAATGTGTTAATAATAAATTTACGCTTAATTACTGGAGTATAGTAAAGAGTAAAATATGAGGCTTTATCAAATATCAATAATAATAAGGCTATAAGCGATGCCGCAAGGATTTCTGTCATACCAAAACTAAACCAATTTAAACGAAAGAACGTCTTCGTATCCCCGAAAGTTCTATATGATTTCTAAATATCACGTGTTAAGGCAGGTTTTGTCAGTAAAAACATTAATCATGACTTGACATTACATAGATATCTACTTTAAGGCAGTCAAACGACTTCAATAGTTATAATTGGAAAAGATAATTCTTGGGTTCATCAAAATTCTACTGCATAATATAAGCATAGCGCCACTTATTTAGTCTTCCACAGCACTGCAAATCATTTACTAACCTATATTGTCGAAAGTGATAAATCGACCGAAGCATCATGCGGTCCGATAATGGTCTTTTGGCATTGAAGTGGCAACCGTATTTTCATCGGGTGCGAATACTGAATAAATTAAAGTTAAAATCAAATTCCGCGATTTCAGCTCTTTCCTTCGGTTGTACATTTTTCTTGAATAATTTCTTCACCTTAATATAAGTTTTGAAAGAAACAGATATAAAAAACATGAAAAATGTGACACGTGAAATGTTGAAATCCTTAAGAGATTCTAGAACATTTTGTATTATTGGTAATGGGTTAACAAAAAAATAGCAGAGGTCAATGTATTCTCTGTATTATGATCTCTATGTTTTTGGTTTTACTTTGTTTATTCTTTTTACCTCACAACGTAATCATTACTTACGGTAATTTGTAGTGTACAAAATAATAGTATTTTCTGCGGGCTTCTATTACCTTTGAAACGTAGACTGGTCTCGTAGAAACTTGTATTCTGTTGAAGTTCTTATTTAAAATTGACAAATAAGAAGTGATTTTAGGTACTTTAATCATTAGTGTTAACATTTCACAAACATTATTATACAATTTGAATTTTCCTATTATCAGTTATCGTTACGTATCAAAAGATCTTATATTAAAGATTTATCATCTAAAGAATTTTTAACCACCGATTCCACGTAATATGCGCTGCATAAAGAAATCCTGAAATACGGAAACTTTGAATTTAAATCTGTACCTTTTATGGAAAGTGCAAACTTCTAATCCCAAAACAACGATAGTTTTGATATATCATCCCTACAGGACGAAACAAAGTCCTCGAAGGCGATAGCGATCATTTCAAGGATTAAAATGCATTTTATCCTTCTACGAGAGAAAATTTAATTTTATAAAAAATGTACCAAATTCATATCAACAAAGAGCGTTTAACTTTCTGATATATATATTTTTTTTTACATATTATCTTATATTTTTATTTTCATATGTACTTTTTACAGGTTGTATTTAATGAGAATTAGTTTAGGTCCTAAAGAGCAAGACATCGACCTATTGTCTATAACGTACGACTAGGATTCGAAGCTAAGTCTACCGCATGGAAAGTAGCACTTCCATGTGGAAAAGAGAAGATATCATCTTCACTTTTCACCAGCCAACAAAGTCAAATCAAGGTTCAGGTGAAAAGCGACCCTAGATTCCTTGCATCAAGTTCCTTCGTACTATCCGCTACAGCCAATCACTCGACAAATGACCATTTAACACTCAAAACCAACGAAGCAATCACCGCGACCGATCTATAATTCAGCAGAAGTCTTGCCCAACTTTACGAGCGTACACATTCTGAAATCCTCCATAATTCAGTTCCACCGTCCAGCTAATTACGTTCATCCTTCGACCTTTCTTCGACCTCCTCTGCTTCTCCGAAAGTATACATACACACAGTTCCAGTATCAAGCTCAGAACCACAGCTCTACGTCTACGATATCAGAGGTAATGCTCTAGACTCCGTTTTTCACGCGAATGTCCGAGCTTCCACCGACAAAGCCCCGCTATAGCCTCGTCCGTGGAAAGAGAAAGAGAAAGAGATAGGTGGGGAGGGGGCGATGGGGACGACAGAGCAGCGGCATTGGAGCGGGGGAGTCGCCCAGCTCTGCAGCAGGTATACGGCACTGAGGCCCAGGTGGTGGTGGAACCAGGGCCCGTTCTCCGCTGGTCCTACCGTCCATCAGTGGAGCTCAGTCAGTAGACAGTCGGTCCGCCCGGTCAGCTGGTTCCGCCAAGCCGTGTCACAGAGAGATCCTTCTCCATGGTAAGCCGAACGCGTGCCACTCGATAGACCCCGGTAAAGCCAGCTCTCGGAAGCTCGAAGCCTCGAGGAGAGAATCGGCGGCCCGCGCGCCGCGTGTGCGCGAGTGTGCAGCTGCTCCACGGTAAGGACGACGGACATCGTGCGAGGGACCAGGTTCCCCGGCCAGGAGGAAATCGTGGAAGCGCCGGAGGAGGAGGAAGAGACGCTTAGGAAGGCAGGAAGGAGAGCGTACGCCCGGTCAGGCAGGAAATGACTGTATCGTACGCGAGCGAAGTGCCAAACGGATCCAGCTTCGGCTGCTTCTGGAGGATCCTCGTCAAGTGAGTACCACGCACGTCGTTTTATGGCCAAGGAGCTTGGACCCCTTCGTGCCGTGCTGTCAGACACCGAGCGGCTTGACAGCCGGAACGTCGAGCCGCGAGGCCATAGCAACAGTTCCACTGCCGTCGCTCCGTTTTCTTCTCCTCGTTTCCCACTCGTTGTTTTCCTGGAACTTGCTTTCCGCGATTCGACGGTTCCTCGTTTATTATTTCGCCTCGATCAGTGGTCGTGGACTCTGCGGTACCAGCTGCTCGGCGCCTGGGTCGTTGAGTTATCTGCTTTGGGAATGTAACTTTATTGGGGAGTTTGGAGGTGGATAACTAAATTTCTGAAGTATATATGATTTCCTCGAACGACGGTTACTCCTTGCTGCTTTATTGACGTAATTGCATCTAGTGCCGATGCGAATTCCCAGGCTCGCAAAACGTTGCTGTTTTGACACGATACGTAAGCATGGGATTTGTAGATGCAATCAATCCGATTTTTCCTCGTCTTTACGTGAAATGTCATCAGAGTCGATAATACCTGTTTCATTCCTACGATATACCCTTCATTATACATTGTTAGTTCCACGCGGGAGACTCGTGTTCGTATCCCGCCCATCACCTCTGGTTTTTCCATGCGATATGTATACCGTATCTCTTGTGGTTCAAAACCCACATTAAAGAATACGTCCTAGACCGAATAACCTCAGCAGTCGATGTCAAAAATAAATGAAAGAAAAATATCCTCATTTGTAGTAATCCACAGAACATCGTGAATTCTACACGAAACATTACTCATCAGTTCCAAACTAATTTCCTAACGAAGATAGCGTATAACCAATGGACACTTCCGAATCTGACATCCTAGCTCCATTGGACGCCGGTAGAAATGCTTTGTCCCTCCGTCTAACATCGCGCGCACCGCGGCTGGGGGAGCGCGAGATAGTACTCTCACTTTTGTTACCGCGAATCGAAGTACAAAATAGCCGAAGGCCGCGTCACGGGGCCCCTCGACGGCCCCCAAAACCGATCGCACCGCGGTCCCGCTTACAAAATAGCCCCCCGGTTCCGTGATATGTGTCTTTAATCCGTCAAAGTAAACCGGACGCTCCCCCTGGGCATTTCGACACGACGCGCGTATTTCGACGCGGAGAGGTCCAGGAAATCGGAGCGCGGTCCTAGACAGGCTCGCATCGGCGGTGCGCCATGTAAGACGAAGATATTGCGATATCGCTGGTGGATCGTTGTGCAACCGTTGACTTTCTTCGACTCGATGCTCTCGATTTGGTCGGGCCCTGGCTGCATAGCGCAAGAGTCCTTGGGCAAGGATTCTGCGGGCAGGTCGGTGGACCGAATAAGAGCAAAGGCCGCGTTAGGGGACTGTGACGTACCGTCGACCGTCGCACGCTGCTGTCCATACGAATGCGAGGGACGGCTTTACAGTCGTGCGAGTCAATACGTCGCGTATTTTCGAACGTCCAACTTGAGCCAAAAATCGTTTTCCGCGCCGCAGGCTTTGCGATGTCGGAAATATTGCATCTCATCGGCAGTTACTCGTGGACAAATTTTTATACGCGTTTTGGGCCCAATCGTTATTCGACGTATTCGTGATTTTAGCGGAAAAGCTGGAAGCATAAGCAGCGTTAAATTTGACATTATTAACGCGGTTTTTAGTTTTTAGTTTTTAATGCGTTGATTGATGTTCTTCGTCGAATGACCAACGCGTAAATTTCTCGACGTTTTTATCGAGTTTTGCGGTGTCTAGCAAACCTTTGAAGGTGAATTCATTTGTCTATCGTGCGACAATTGACTTTATGCAGGTTGGGTGATAGGAGTATCTACAATTTTTCAGCGCGAATGAGTTTGCTTTCTGCACCGATGGTGAAATTGTTTATGTCGTGCCCTCAACGTGCCTCAGCGCGAGAAGTTATTTGTCTTCGACGCGAAGCACATTATTTATACGTCATATATTTATTTACCTTTAGCTCAGAGAGCAAAATTTTTCCTGCTGTACAATAAATATATGGCGACATGTTTGAAATCGGAACTGTCCGTCGCGCTGTATACGTCTCATCAGTTTTTGACTGTTTCAAGCATTTGCCTTTGGTACGAAAGTTAAGTCTACTACAAAATTACGGTTAATCCCTTACAAACTCCTAAAAAGTGTTTGCCTCGAAAGCAAAGACGCAAATAGTTTATATTCCAACTTTATCACGCTGAAAATGTTTACATACAAATTTCTCTACTATCAACGTATAAACAGCGTATATCGCGCGGTTGACGCTTCGAGTATTTTTGTAAATTTTGAAGCATCCGTTTTCAACTTCGAGACCGAAGTTGTCCCGATTTTGTTCTCCTGAAGTTACAGTTGTATGAATCACAGTAGCGGAGCACGTAAAACCCGCTAGCACAGAAATGGTGCTCGGTCAACGCTTGCCCATACGTTTTAAGGAAATAAGGTCGTCGATACATTGATTTTAACCGTAACCGCTTATACGCCGCGTGGAATATCGTCGTCCGGTTAAATGTTACAGTCACGTTACCGCCTCTCCTACGTGGCAGGGCCCCCAAATAAAAGGTTGTGATATAATTTTGACCCTCATTTGGAACATACACGGACAAGGTCAACTTCGACGTGTGAATATCGTGCAGACATCTGCTCCACGTGTTTATACAATGGAAGCGCATGACATTAGGCACGTCAAAAAAGTGTTACCTTGTTTCACCCAAAACATTATTATAAACATTGTAAGAAAATGTCACATCTTTTATTTGTGCGTCAAGGTTTTACGAGAGAAGTTACGAGCTTCTTTAGTTTAGTTGATAAAGATTTGTTTGAGAGATTTTGATCAGCTGTAACCGAGAGTTAGCGTTTAATCTTATATTCTGCGTAGTTTTCCATCGCAATGGGATAACAAAAAGTCGATATGTGTAATTTAGAATTGATTAGTGCTTTTAGGATGGATGCTTGATTAAAGATGATCTACGGGTTCAAAAATAAGCGATAGCTGATTTGTGGCAAAGGTCTATAAGGAATGTCAGACAAAAGTCACTGCTCGTCACGGAGACTTAACCATGTATTAAAAGTAATCTGTTTTACTTTTACGTCACCGTCAAACGAGTTGTTGGTAACGGTATTGACCCGTAAGTTGAGAGTGCGTTGACTGTGAATAATCATGATAAATTGCAATGTCATGGGATAGTTTTGTGCTGTATGACGGTTCGGAACTACCTCTGGGAAGCTGCTTGATGGATCGATATTTATGCAACAGCTACCGAATTCTGAAAAACGTACAGTTCCCGAGAAGTTCGAGGGTGTGTTGCATAATCGTCTACAGAAATCTGTGACATGAATGCCCACCGGAACAGTGTAGAAGATTAAGCGTTGTACTAATACGATTCGCCAAGTTATCTCATATTCAGTAACACGAATATTTAGATAGAATTACAAGATACGACGTTGTTACGTTATGGCATAATCGTACCTCGAATGTTCTACGAGTTTAATTCTGTGAATACGATTTGTTATTTCTATATCTATGCGTAAAATGCTAAAGTCATTTTCAATCGCATTTTACGGTTATTACACAGTTAGATTTGTATCTGAGCGAATTTTCAAATGATCGTAATGATAATTGACGCAACACTGAGAGCATATGTGCATGAAAAATGTAGAAATACAAGGTGTAGTTACGGGAAAAAAGTAAGGAATAGATATAATCCTTTGCAAACCAAGCGGCAATATTTGTGCTAGGAGAAGGAGTAAGCGTCACATTAATACATCAAGAATAGTTTATGAGATATTTCGTGTACACTTACTCAAACATCGATAGCGTAATAAGATTTCTCGAATCTATCTTTCGATGCAATCCGATAGTTCAGTTACGATCGTTTACTACGTTATCAAAATAAGATAATCTTACAATAACGTGCGGCAAATGAAGCAAAGTGAGTTGATAACATCCAGAACAATAAAGACACTGCCTTTATTATGGGCTAAAACGACTTCATTGTATGTAATGTTTTAACAGAAGTGACCTCCATGTTAATTTGTAAAGTACCTACCGATTCAAGCTTCTCATGCACGATTACGCTGAATTCTATACACAAATTCGATAACATTTCTGCCATGTATAATACATTCAAATAAATCGCGATATACTATCCCAATTTTTCATATCCATCCTGGCAACGCTTTGGGTCGTTTATTAAACTAAGGATCAGCAGTTAGAAGTAGTCAAATAAAATCGTAGGTAATAATCAACTGTACCGCTTGTCTTGCCAACTGTTTTCATTGATAGTTCATCGATGCATCTCGCCGTACTTTGTCGAGGAACGAGTCTACCGGACATTATATAATAGTCTCCGTGAAAAACCGCGTAAGATATCGGCCGCTGGCGGCGCTTTATGTCCCGGGGTACAAAGATCGATCGTTTAGAAACTCTAAGGAGAGCCAAGAGCGCCGAACGGAATCACTTGATTAAATAGAATTCGCCCGACTGTATTGATACAATGACGTCTGCACGTGACGCTCACGACCGTTTCTCAAACAGTGCACCGAGACGCAAAATGTAAACCTGTCTGATTAAACCTGTCATATGAGAGAAAGAAAATGCGAACAACGGAGCACAGTGGTGTGGATAAATAATGGCGGGGAGCGATCGTCGTGTCATCCGAACCGCCGTACCCGCTGCGTTACGTTTCTGTCAGCGAATGAAACGGGTATGAGTCCTGCTCGAAAATCCAGTGCGTTGTATTTCTTTGACGCAACTTTCTTGACGTAATCGCATCGCGTAACGTTGTTTCTATGAATGGAGGGATTAACAGATGTTTGTCTGAATAATACTTTTTGATACAGAGAACATTTGAACACTTATTCATCGCTTTTCTTATAGTAATCTACATTCGCAATATTTTTCTCCTCCCGGCGTTGTTTCTATCGCCATGGAATCTTGTTACTTCGTTTTTTTTTAATATCTCTCGATTGACATATGCGTAATTCTTGTTAATGTGTCTGTTCTTGCAAGATGTTGTCTACTTTGTTATAAATGCGAGATATTGGGAGAATTTTTGTAAAATCCAAATATCTTACATAAATGTTCTGCGCCAATTGCGCGTATGTATGTTCGATGTTTTGAGAAGCATACGAACTTCCTTGAATGTAATTTTAGGTATAAATACGCAGTTGTGTAAATTAAGATCGTTTATTTTGTTGCAAAGTTTGGGGTACCGAGAAATGTCTTTTAAAAAGCTGAATAATTCTTCAGATTGTTTGTGTCACGCGGCTTTATAATGCAACCGTATTTTTTAAAAGTAAATAAAAGAAAAGTCTTTTAAAAGAAATAAAATTGCGTTGACCATGGATTTTCCATTCTAAAGTGTTTACTGTTTGAAATATTTTTGTAAAATCGAAAAGCTCGGTATAAAGTGAAATGATCCTGTTTAAAGTTTTCTTGGAAGTTGCACGTTTTGAAGATTTGCATTGAACTTTAAATTTTTGTATGATCAAAACAAAACATCTTTAATGTTAGACCTGATTAATTAGTCAAAAGTACCAGCCCGTAATATCTTTAAAAAAAATTGTCAAAATTAAGAACCGCGCATATTTGAAGAATATCCATCGTTTTGTCGCGATAGGTGAACGATTATATGCGTCCACTTACTCACACTCTCTCTATTCCTCATTATTCTTTCAACGAATGTTTGAACATATCCATATTTATACATGCCAGGATAGCCATCTGGCATGTATCGGGTATCTCAAAATTCACGCAAGAAGCAACTTTAATAAAAAATACAGGTTTATAATTAAAAATCGTACATTTTTTATTGATTCATAAAGCATATAGTACAGGTGCAAGTGTACAGATACGGTATAGAGCAAGTGAGGTTAGGAGTACGATACCGGTATATACAGTTTAAGGTTATGTATGGAATATCGTATCGGGTAAATTGCCTTCACGGTTTTGCTGGCATATACGCACGCTTTTGTTGAAATTTTCAAATATTGCATGAATTTTGAGACATCCAACATTAAGATACAAAGATAACACAGATTTATGTGAGGATACAGTTGCTCAGAAAAAGACATAACCATAGTAAACGTGTAACATCCACGACCTTTAAGCATGGCGTCGGTGGATCCTCCCCGGTCTCGATTTCTCTCTGGTCTGCGGGCACTTAGTTGAAAAAGGCCTTAACGGCTTTCACGTAAGATCTCGCTTTCCTACGCTCGTTATACCTCGTTATACCACAGCGTGCGTTGGCCAAGGGGTAAACGGTCGATGTTGATCTATCAATAGGTTCAAACGAGCGACTAGGGAGTATCCTTCATCGGCCGCGTCCGCGGCCTTACTCTACAAGCCTGATCGACACACAATCGCACACTCGATTTACGAGGAAAATTAAGGCGCGCTTGGTATAATTTGCAGAGGAAGCGGTTGACTTTGCACCGAAATAATTGCAAAAGGTTTACTACGAAAGTGACTAACCGATAAAGACCGCAATACTTATTGGCGCCGTCATAAGAACGTGTATTTTATTTATTCCAAGATCCCTTTTAACAAATTGTACTATGTTGTTATATACCTGGATTCGATACACAGCGGAGCTTTGAATAGCGTGGTTAATTAATCTCCGATGTAGCGCGTACATTGCAATATATTGCATCAATGAATACATGACTGTATAGGTACATCAATCGCGTATTTCTCCTCATACTACGCGTCTCTCTCAGTTTAGAACTTCTCATCGGACAGCAATGAAAACAAAAAAAAAGCGCGCATATCCATACATACGAGAATTACTGTAGAATATTTCCGTCGCCGCTACTTTGGCCCTGAAGCATATTCTTTCAGCGAAACGTATATTTGTTTCAATCACGAAAACGTACGTCCTTCCGCGTCGGAAAATTTGCAAGAAACTTCGAGATAACGCTCCATCTACTCGTCTTGATAATTTCAACAGGGCGCGCATTCTTCTCAATCTCGAACTTCCTTCATACCACGGTAACGCTCAGAAACGCACGTTCACGCGTACACGCGTTCCTGGACCCCTTCCAGGGAATTATTTGTCGGCCGAAGAAATCACCTAGGAAACAAATCCTGTCGTGAGAACGATCCAGAATGAGCGGCCGCAGGCTTATCGAGAGAGCTTCGTCGTTCCACGTTCGTTTCCGCCACCCTGTTACGGCGCTCCTTCAAAAGAGCAGCAAGAGGCTCGCAAATGAGCCGATTACGCGCAAGGCAGGCGACTCCTGGCATCGCAGCCTCTCGCGCGTTTCATAGGACGTTTTGCTCCGTGACACGTTGCCGGCACGCACAGGACGGCTCTTTTTTCTCGCGTTGCTCTTCCGCGCTGACCCACACCAGCTTTCCTATCCGCCTGTCGGCGCCGCTGGAAAAAGGAACGACGCAGATCGCGGATCTATAAATACGCGAGAGAGTCCAGAACGGTCTATAAATACGTGCAGCGGGTCCTGGAATAGAAAATCCCTCTTACCTGCTTTTCCACCGTACCGAGAATAACCGGCCCGGTGGATTCTTGCACGGCGACGATCTCTTACGAGATTAACGCCGATTTCTGATCGACGCACAGACGTGGAAATTCTAATTCCAGCTGGACGAATATAATATTTTGCGATCTTTGTAAAATGTATTTGGTGAAGAAAATGTATTAGCGAAGATAGCGAAATAAATTATATTAACAATTATGTTAAGTATTTCTATTTTTATCCGTTGATGCGTGTTGAAGGGTAAAAAAAATGCTCGGGGATTTCAGTATTGGTTAAAGCATAATTTCTGAAATTTGGTCAAAGTGATCATTTTTTATATTTCAGATATATACGCTCTTATTCAAAAATGGGTTTTTAACGCGTGATGGAAGGAACTAAGGAAGGAAACGATGATTTTGCAGCAATTTAATTATTTTTACATTATTTTTTTTTAAATAAAAAATGTATACATTATTAAAAAATATTTTGCTTATAATTTTGTACTATATGAATATATTAATTATACTTATAAAAATTAATTGTTGAGGCACAGGTATCTAGAATCAGCATTTTTATTACTTTCTGACTGTTATATGCGAAAGCGTTCACTTCGGATCGAAATTGAACCTGCACGGTGTTAATTCATGGGATTCGTATTTGAAGTCATGGGGCAGGCGAAAGGCATTATCGATGATGGTATAGACTATGCTTATATATCTTATCTTTATATCTAAATATATTCTGACACTAGTCGATCGTTCTAGTATTACAATAGTGTATCATATTTCCAAATAACCTTAGCAGCAGGTGTCGAAAATCATGCGTCCAAACAATTACCTCGCGTATGTTGTCTTTATACATACCTCTTCTGTACTGATAGCTGCAATTCAAAGGTGACTGCTATAGTTTTGTGTTGAGGGTTTACGACTTAGCAATAGTTTAAACAATGACATCTATAATCAGCTATTATTACCAAGATTATTAAAGCAATACGTCCTAAATCGAATGATCTTAGCGGCCAAAAATAAAAGGAATGAGTGCATGACGCGTTCGCATAATTATTTCCCCGATTACGCGAAAAAAATAGTGAACGGAGATGCGGTAGCAAATCGCACGTGAAAGCAAGAATGGTTTCGCGCTACACGGAAAGCTGGCAAATCGTCGTGTGAGAGGCACCTGGGAGATGGTCGCGTAAGAATGGCATTCTAGAATTTTTAATATTTTAAACCTTCCTTTTTCAATGGAGTTGTACATTATACTACAAAATGCAATATTGAACACCTTGCTGCATCGTGGCAATGATTGGTCTTTCATTCGAGTAACATTAAATTACTCTAGATCGATTTATAAAAAAAAATCATCAAGATCATGACATCTTTTTAATTACTGAACCTTGCATGATACACATTTTGATTCGTACACCATGATAAATATTGTTTCTCAAGATGTGCTTAATTCAGCTTGAGCTGTTTTAATTGGCGATTCACCTTTGGTATATACTTCACGCTCCGTCTTGGATTGCTATAAGCAGGATTAATAGCAAAGGGGTTAGAGACGATCGTAATTCTTTTTTGAAATCTTCCATTCGCATTTTGTTGTTTGAAATACGTGCCCGCGTTTGGTTCAGCTTGTCTGGCAACGTATAAATGTGTTTTGCGTGAGTCAGCCGCGAGAAATGGTTTCGATCCTCTTTATCGAAAACTGGTTTAAAAACATTCGATACACCTCTGCGTTCCTCCTTGACGCGCGGGTTTTGATAAAACGAGGAGGAAAAATCTTGCAAGGACGGTGATTCATGGGTTTCGTACGCGAGAGTCGCGAGTTCTTACAGGTTTTCTTTTACCCGAACTACATTAGGATGCGTACGTGGAGTCTAAAAAAATAGCGATAATAGTCTCTGCTGCAATTCGACGTGTGATAAACGTCAGTTTTTCGAGTTACATCATGAGTGATCACACCTTAAAGACGAAGAACAGAAACGCCCAAAAATATGAAATAAAATCGGCGAGAAAAAACGTCCATAATGACGACCCTTTATAAAGATCAATTAGTGTACAGTTGTTATTGATATTGGTTTTAATATCGTGTTTTGATTGCGAGTGTTTATTGGTTCAACTTATAATATTGTAGATAATTATTGGAGTAAGACAAGAAAAAATGGATTCTTGTGTTTCTGAATCTTCGTTTATTTTGTGTTCACCGATGTTTTTAACAAATGTAGACGCTTACAACTGATACGAGATATTTTTTAATCAGATTCTACGTATTTTTAGAACGGAAGAAAAATAATTTGCAATGATAATGTGGTAAAACGAGTTAGGCTCGCGAGATGGAACTGCCTCCACTGAACGATAATGCAGTTATTGGCAAATACACGCCGGTACCGGTACAAGCTTGCATATTACGACGATATTACTTATTCTTCAGAAATTTCAAGCGGTTTTCTCAAAGCGCAAAGATCTCTCGAATGATGCAGCCTCCAAATGATCAAATGATCGAAGGGAGGCAAAGCGATAATAAAGTATTATTTAGGTAAAGACGATTATGCTACAATTTTGTGAGGAGGACACAATTCATGAGGAGATTACTGTGACTGAACACTCGCCTTTCTGTATCCATTCGTTTAAGATACCTAATTAATTATTATGTCATTAAAATTGACATGGGTATCGAGACTCCATCCGAAAGAAAAGATAAGTGAGGGTTTCTCGTATTTTATCCCCATTTTAAGACTTTCTCTAAGACTTTTAAGACATTTAAGATTTCACTCCATATAAACCTACAATTTTTTCATATCTAAGTTGTTACTATAATCTGTATATAAATTCTATATAAATATGAAAAGCCTTAGTAAAGATATAAGTTTCAAGAAAGATTTTGTCCCTGGAGCTGAATATTGTCAGATACTTAAGGAAAAAAAGGAGAGGGTGAAAGGGAGAGAGAGAGAGAGAGGAAAAGGAATTAAGCAACACGAAGCATAGAATTCGTACAAGAAGCCGTGTGTATGGCAGGTATAAATGAATTCAGCAATAAAAACCGCAAGCGGCAGCGCTCCAAGTCGGTAAACTAGACACAACGTTCATTGGCTGTTTCGGTGTAACTATTGAGGGCGGATTACCATGCCTGTGATACCGGTCAAGGAACGAGGCGCATCTAGCTGCCCACCCCTTTCCTGCAGATCTAGCAAAAATATCTGTTATAACTTAAAAAGGAAACATCAACTGTCACACTTATCGATTTTAGTGAAATTGAGTAGGGTAGTTGGTCTATGTCCATAACAAATGCAATCGTAATTATAGCGATAGATATTTGGTCAATTACGTGAAAAGTACATATAAGTATTTGAAGCGAAGATATTTTCTTACATATAAATGATTAAATAAATGAATATATAAATACAGATATATTTTTATTTTTGAGAGAAAAATGTTTATACACGATAATGGTATGCGCGTGTAAGAACGTGAGCGTAAAAGAAGATAAAAAAAAACTTCAAAAAATACTGTTATAACTTTTCTCGAACTTGGGTACTCCGTTGTCTCAAGGTTTAAGTAGAGTTTTCTGTGAAACATTTATCCTATTTAGATTATTGCTTCCCTCTTAACTTGAAAACGGACTATGCGTTTCCTCCTGACGGAAATGCAAATGCTTCGCACCCGTTCTACAAATCCTCGTTTCTCCGTATTCAAATGGCGCCGCTGATTGGTCACGTCGTGGCTCGTGCGATTTTAGCAATAACGCGAATTTAACGTCGCGAGCCGTCCGATGCTTCGCGAGCTCGTGTGCACGAACACAGAAGGCTTGTAGTTGCAGAAACACCACCGCGAATGACAATGAGTCGCATTGCACTCCGGCCATTTGACACACATTTTCCTCGGCACGGGCTACTGCCGACGAAGCGAATAGGAGCACCAAATTCCGCGTGAAAGACGATGCTGGTTCGAACTTTGGGTATCGTCCTGGGATTCTTTTTGTTATACGTGTATTATACATATTACGTCATATCATTGTAAACCGAGTTTTTGAAATCCAGCTTAGACACCGGGTTTTAAACTGCGTGATTTCACCAGTTAACTCTGTATATCCGACAGGGACACAAAAGGTGATGTTTTTTGTTTATGCGTTTTGTTCTGAGTTATTGGTATTCTATTATAAGGTATTCTTTTTGTTTTTAATCAGTGCAAACTGTGTTATCATAAAATATTTGCGTGATAACGTTAAAGAGATACTTTGTTCATTTTCAAATGTCGAAGAAAAATTTACTTCTCGAAATAATCAAAGAACATCAAATTATAGTTTGTTCATCGATGGTACTGTTTTTTATAAGTTAGCACGTACCCTTAATACCTTTGAATTACCAAGAAAGGCTTCAGCTCTGCATAACAACAACAGTGAATGCACAAATTCTATTATAAGATAAAATAGCAACAAGTAATCAATACCTCTACAACCGCAGCAACTGAGCCTTCGTCCGAGTATGTGACCAGAAATTTGGGACACAAAGTGTGGGCTCTAGTGTCAGTGCTTTTTAAAGAAAGTACTTTATTACCTGAATATACAGAATCACATCATTTTCACAAGCCTAACATGTATTCTCCTCACTTAGCCGAAATATTTGAGGCTATAATTACTGTTACAAAACTATGATGATGTAGTGAACAGACTTCCACGCGGGAGACCTGGGTTCGAATCCCCCCATCACCTCTGCTTCTTTTATGCAATATGTATACTGTAACTCTGGTGGTTCGAAATTCACCTTAAACAGTATGGTCCTAGGACAAATGACCTTAGCAGTGCCAAAAATAAATAAATAAATAAATAAATTACGCCGTAGGTCAGCGCCCGGTTATGTTTCATGGAAATCACGAAGCGCGTACCGAAGGTTCCCTTCTGTAAGCGGCTCCCCTCAAACCGAGGGGCGAGATTCGACGAAGGCAGGATCCACTTGCGTGGTGACGCCCGGAGGAGACTTCTCCTTTCCGTCGTGGCGAATGCGCTGGCAGAAATGCCAGGAACTCGTTTTCTCTTCCGTGAAGTTACGTTAAAAGTTTCCATTAGTCCTTGATCGAGGCGAGTGCGTACTCGGGTTAAACGACACGACACAGGGCCGCGCCCGGTGCTCTTCGCAAGTGGGCATTGACGAAATAATCGCTTTAACGGCGGACGTGTGACGGGCATTCGGCTCTGCCCATTTGCTAATTAAAATGTGGAGCCATTCTCTCGCACATGTCGCGGCCGTTTTTCTGACCCTCGGCATTCGGCACCAACAGCATCCACCTGTTAGTTCGCATCCTGGAGTCCTTGGACTTTGAACTTGAGCCTTGAAGCTTTGTTTAATCCTTTGCCGATCGAGTATCGATCTTTCGATTTTTTGACTTGTTCTACTTTGGCCCGCTGGAACGATGGCAATAGCAAGTAATTCTAGTATGCTTGTTGTTGGATATTTTTCTGCATAAGTTGAATTGTACGCGAGGAAAGGAAGTGTTGAAATAGGTCGAGGAGTGTTTTGACAATTTAACAACGGGTAAAGAAGAATTGCTTGTTAAGAGTTTGATTTTTACTGCTGTTGGGACGCGCGTGGAACTTTTTGTAATAAATACAGTGCTCTTAGGCATGAAGAATAACATTACATATGTTTATGTTTATACTCATATTTGATCGATCGCTCGTGGATAAAGTAATTGATGCAAGTTTGATAATATGTCGAATATGTTACGTAGGGAACGTCAACTGTAATTTGCGGTAAATACATTTTTTCCTTTGCAAATGATAAGTATGACACGACATCAACGACTGCTGGTGGAAACGATCGATATGACATTTATCACGTGTACAAGGTGTTGTTCTCAAAAGACGGTATTGCGGTTTTGGTCGTTGAGAGGAAGAATACAAGCAACTTAAGCACCTTTGAAAACATCTCGCTCATCCTCAAGGTTTCATATAACAACTATATCAAATATTCTTCATCTAGTCAATATTCGTACGTAAAATTGCGAATCGTATATTGCATTCTGAGTGTTTTTCAAAATATCAGAAAATTTTACCTTCACAATTCGTTATAAAGGACACTGTCAGGTAGCACTTTAAGCCTTTGGACATTTAAAGGCGTCGTGTATAAGCAATGATTTAAAGCTCATCAATCCTTTTGACATTCCTTGCAAATTTATGCTACTTCCCAAGGAATCTTCATAATCCAAAATAAATACGTCTAACCACAAAAGTCCAAGAAATTTTTTCTATCCACACCGCCATGTTCACACATGCAACTTATATTCATCTTATACTTCAAAGCACATGCTGAAGTTTCTCAGAGATTCTTCAAACACACACTTCCAATAAGTAGAAACAGAAAAAGCATCGAGGTGTGTATCAAGGTTACGCGATGGATCACTGCGAAGCGTCGACACTAAAGACGACATCGAGCCGTCCTCCAAGTAGGACAGCAAAGGGGTTATTAGCAGCATTAGATTAGAGCGGCGCAAGTCTCGTGGATCATACCTTGAAACGTCGAATAGCCGATAAGCGTGGAATCGTAAATTTGCGTAGCGTCAAAATCGCGGCGCTCGATGCTTTCGAATGTTTTTGACCGCGTGCCAATATGATGCCCATGGAAGTGTTCTTTCAAGGAAGCGAGCGGGAGAAGCTGGCTGAAGAGAGGGCGAACGAGGAGCATCACTCCGCGAAGCGTGACCGGTGTTAGTTATGCAACGTTTTGTTGCTCCGCGTCCTTGTTGCCCGCATTGGTATTATCTTGCTTAGAGCGAGGAATCAATTATAATTTGCTGCCTTGATGATGATATCTTTGTCGAAAGGTGAAGGAGACCCTCGGCGGTTATTCAGTATGCCACGGCGGTTTTCGGAAAGAGCCTGAGAGATTTTCATTCGATCGAAGGAAGACGAGGCCGCGATGAAATTACTGTGCGGATACACATGTAAAAACCGCGAGAGGGATAAAAAGAGAAAGAGAGAGAGAGAGAGAGAGAGAGAGAGAGAAAGAGAGAGATTGGTTTTAAAGTGGCTCGAGAAGCTTTACGTATGCGATTAACGTAATGACTTTGGACCGTGATGTAATTTGTAACGTTGCGTCAGGTATGGCCGCGCGATTACGTTTTTATTCGTTGTAAAAGCTTGAGTTACTTGCCGATAATTCCTCGTAATAATTATAGTTATACGGCACGACGTACGAGCGCCGGGGCCATTAAGAAACCCCTTTGAGTATTTCACGGGCATAGATTTCCTGGGCGAGAATACCGATTGGCACACGTGAAAATTGTCGGTCTCGAATGTCGTCCTTTCAAATAATACTTACGATCGTTAAAGAATTCTGCAAAACGCCTATTTCTCGGTTTTACGAGCTATTGCATAAAACAGATTGCTGAACGACTGAAAAATATTGATGATGAGGTACTACGTAAGCGAAAATAAAAACTTCTATATAAAATAAAATGGATATTCCTAAATTGATGACTTGAGGACATATTGATGTATCACGGTTAACCCGACAAATCGATCCTGCGATCAACAATGATCCATCTTTTCGCGTCTTGCGACATACGTAAAATTAAATATGAGCCTATCAACATATCCTGGCACAGGATCGAATTGGCATAGGGCCTTCGAGATCGGAGAGTTTGCTGTAAGTGGAATTAAAAGTGAACAAATTTTGCCCGAAGGGGGCGATCTCACGTTCGCGAGTCACGTAGGGCCACGAGTAAATTGGCGAATCGAGCCTGAAATCGGCCTTGCGCCGCGCGTTTATTCCATTGCGTCAAAGTAAACAGGAAGAGCGTACCTGTGTACCGCAGGAAATTAAGTCGCGCCGCGATTCGACGGAAATGATGGATCGTCCGTCGCAAACGATTTTATATTAACGAACACCAAAATTCTCAAAGAGCCTCGTAAGAGCCCTCAAGCTACGAGAGAGCCTTGAGAAAAACATTTTTCGTTCCGGTTAGCTTCTACGCACTTGTAAATCACTCTTCGACACGGTTTCTTGTAAAGGCCGTAAACAATATCATCTTGAGCGGAACAAGGGTAATATATGCAGCTGGTTTCAGGCTGAGTAATATACAGGTAAAAGGTCTATAGTGTGGAAATATTGGGTTGGCATGTAAGTAATTGCGGATTTGTAATTTTACTTTCAACTAACGGCAAATAAGAGCTGCACAACCGAACGCCACCATTTTTTTTTTACCGAATTACAATCAAAGTATGAAGTGCGAAAACAAGATCCTGCGTTTGACATTTCAAATACGCAAATATACGTAAAAATTTAAACAGAATCATCAGACAGTGAAATCCGCAATTACTTGCTTACCCACCAATGCAAAATAAATGAATAAGGAAAATAACAGCAGATTTCGATAATATCCGATCAGTCGATTATTAACTGTCGGATGATGGCTATTTAAAAGTCTGACTATTTTACTCTATCAGCGTCGGTTACTTTTCATCATCTTGATGTATCGGATACACGACAATAGACCAAGCTAGTAGAAGTATTAGGCAGGAGAAAGTAGAAAAAGTAACGATTGTTCTGATAGACGTCCACTCTTGTATTATTTTTCTTTATCCGTCAAGCGTGCGTTAATGCGTGCCGTACTGTGATCACGTACAAAGTGCGTCACAAAATTTTCCTTCGCGCGTGGTTCTTTCCAAAGTAGAATATTTAACCGGCACGTCTCAGTGGTGCGTCTTTTTAAGACACATTCTCAAAGCCTTTATAGCTCGCCTTTTCCAGATGTTCAGAAAATTCTTCCATCAGGTACCGCGACTGATCGTACGATCCGAAACCCATGCTTATCGCGCGATATGTATTTTCGCGCGATTAAACTGGTGGTTCCAGATCCTCTCGAAGGAATAAATCAAATGCCATTTCCTTATCATTGTCAGGGCGGTGTCCCCGCGTGTCGTCGAAATGTTATTGCTTTCCTTTCGTACGACAACGAACTTGCTGAATGTGGAACAGTCCAGACGTTTGGCGCGACTGCAGCTGATAAGGCAACGCGGGTGACACGCAATAACCCGTGCGAGCACCTTCCACGCATAATCGACGCACTTCTCACACCTCGGTTTAAAACACAAGGTTGCCCGTAACTGTGTCACTGTCAATCAAGCTCATCGGTATGTATAACGCTTACCTAAACACCGGTCGTTATGCCAAGCCGTTTAATTATTTTCATGGTCTAAACCCCGAGGCGCGTAAACGTACGTGCCGCGATATACGGGACGGAGAAGAATTCCGCTCGTCGAAAACTGGATAATAAAGGCGCAATGCTCCCTGGTACAATTTGTCCCGCTTGCTTTGAATATTGGCGCGTGTTTGTCGATAAGGGAGAATGATCCGGTACGTTAATGGTACGACCATCGAAGCGATCAGAATGACACGCTTGTCATATCTTTTAAAAATTTTGCGAATTTATAACGGTTCATTGTTTGGAGAAATTTGATGGTACTATTGCAACACACGAATGATCAAATGGGTGTACATTTCTTCTCCTACTTCTTTCGTTCTTTTTTAGAGGTATTGATTGCATATTCAAATGATATATCGAGATAGGGATCGATAGTTCTAGGATTAATCCTTACGATTCGATGATCGTTCCGTGGAGACATTATCGCGTCTTTTTCCAATTCTGTTACGGTAATCATGGTTTAATATATTGCTTTATGATATACAACAGTGTATCAATATAGCTTTGAATCTCTGTTCTAACAATCTTCGAAGAATGCCCAAGGCACTTATCGCTTATTTTTAATCTCTCCTTCTACCTTTTAGTAAAATTCCTTTGCACTTCGTCAAGCAGCAATCTTCATTGACGAATACAGACGATAAATGTCTTTACAATTTACTTCTGAATTTTATTGTATTTCGATCATCATCTCGTACACTTTCTTTCCTGTCTTTTAATACAATTGCTTTAGCAACATACGCGAGGCAAGTTATTATAAATTAATGATGAAACACTGCCAACTAACCGATATTCCGAACGTTAGGAACCACGTTAGGACGTCCTTGCCAGGCACGGAGGTGTAATTTTCAACACCGGAATGGGTGCTTACCAACCGTGCAACGCGTCTAATTCGCCAGCACGACGGCCGCGATTGATGTTAATCATTCATCGGAATGATGTAAACGCGAAGGAAACTGATTCGCGTGTGTATCCCGTGCTGCCACTTCCTTAATCATCGGGCGCGCTGAAACTTTCATGTAACTAATTGGCGGCTTCTAATGATGCCGCGAAAATTGCGCTGAATTGCCAATTTTCCTTTTCTTATTCCTTCAATACTCCGTTAACTGCCTGCGCGAAGTTACTCCTTAAAGCGTGTCGAGTAACGTCGGCATCCTGAATTATCCCGCTGTTAACAATATAACAGGGGGTACTTGACATGGCAAGAGTTATTTTCAATCGTTTTGCGAAATGCTCACCCTACAAAGTTTTTGCCCGATTCTCTCTTTAGAAAGTTGCTGAGGTAGGATTTTTATGTTACGATTCGCACACTGAGGCCTTTTTTTTCCTATTTTTCACGATCTTCTCAGTACCTCTCGGACCCTGATGCATTTTTACGTTTCTCCGTAACAGCTTTACTCATTGCGTCGATGGTAAATGTGAATCGATTGCTAGAAATGTGAAATATTCATTTTTATTAGCAAAATTGGAAAATATTGGTTTTGTATTATTTTGATGAATATTATGTCAGCCGTTTGATTTGAAGGTAAGGTGAAATAGGGGGGAAGGTTTTATTAAAATGTTTGACCCGAACTCATGCGGTTTGCAAGCAATCGATGTACAACGATATTTCCTTGGAAACTTATAATGCGCCCGACTTCGATTACACGTTTGTCATACGTTAGTCTCGCGATTATTAATACAATCGATCGATACACCCTGTAACCGATACTACGCAGTGTATTATCATCTCCGTAAGAAAATGGAGAAGTAATTCCATTACCAAAACGCATGCTCTCGCTTGAAAAACTTGAAAATTATATTTATGAGTATTTGCCCGCTCTTCGTTCGTGTTAGACTTTGAAATGTAGCAACCAAAGCGTTGTAATTCTCTGTTTTCCCCATTAACGGCAGGAAATACGACGAAGTATAAATATTATCGTAAAGTCTGTCGAGACACTTGCTTAAAAGTTGATCAGCAATTTCCTTCACGTGCTTTCAGCCTACGCGCGTAAAGTACATACATGGTTAAATTGGTTTGTCCATAAGTTTAATACTTTTGTGTATATCCAAGGAATTTGTGAATTATACATGTGCTTTAGAATTTAAAAAGCATGACGCTAGTTACGTTAAGATTAGCGGTTACAGCCTACTTTGTAATGCTACACTCGAGCAAGATTAATATTGATTAGTCATTTGATCACCTATTGAAAAGCTCGCAGAATATAAACGCTACACTCTTACATAACGTTAAACAAGGTGTAATGTAGTCTAACGTTGACAATGATTAAATACGTACAAATTGGCTATTAAGAAAAGATAACGTAAAATATAAACGCTTTAATGTAGCGTGGACCTTCGATCTAGGATGGATACTAAATCATGGCTGAACACGGGAAATTTGAATGTAAGCCGTAGTTCGAATTAAATGAGTTGCGCTTTATGGACACGTCAGAAATTATCGAGACTTCACACCAACCGCAATTTTCCCAACACCTGTTTCGAGTTCGCTTTCGTAACGACGTTTATCGAGATTCCTGGCTTCTCGTTACGTATTGTACATAATCTAGGCGCGTCTCGATACTCGTGGGCGGATGACGAGCAACTCTCTTCCTGGTTTAGAACCGCTATACAAAACAGCCGCCAACTGGAGGTGTACTATAAATTTGCCATTACAGTATGGCGTGGTATTGGAAACCTATTCATATACTCCGCGCTCAAAGAGACATTCTTTGAATTTCGATTTGCGTCAGCGATCAACTACCGGTTCCACTTTCAAAGGCGAGTTTCAACATTGCTCATACGCAGGATAATATATAATTGACGATCGTGCGAGATGCTGTGACATAATGGATAAGGATGGTCGAAAATCTTTGCCACGCGCTGAACTTATATTCCAGGATATTATCCGATTCATCGTTACTGGCTTTTCCTTAGTAACGGTATATCCCATAATTTCCAGCGGTCCTTTCTTTCCTTGTGGATTTCTAAGATATTTTCGGGACGCGGTTTCTCCCGCGAGGATAACGGTATTTCCGAATAATCCTGATACCTTTGGCAATATGTATGATTCTTTGAAAAACTACTCGAATGCTTTGCATTGAATACGTTTAGTTACGTATATGAAAAAACGGGCTCTTTCTCCTTTTTTTTTTCTCTCTACATTGCCTTTGCCGTGGAGCAGAGGACATGTAAGAAGATAAATCGGCAAACCACAAACAGGACGAGTTGTCGCATTCCTACGCTTGCTGGCCATACGTGCTTGGTTCTATTCGTTCGAAGTGAACAGTCTATTTTCTTTTTCTTATTTACTTTCTTTTTCGACGAAGCTTCTAATACCCCGGCATAGCATACGCACACTGTAATCTTTGGTTATAATAGATACGTCGATTAATCAAAAAGACTTTGTTAATATATACTCTCAATTGTGTCTTCTATTAGGGTCTTTGTCGATTGTCGGATCAAACTTTGAGAGAAAGATAATGTATCATATGTTAAGCTACCACATGGTTATTGGTTTCAAGTGGATAATCTTTTTCTTTGACCACTTTTTTTGCTAAATGTTTTAATTTATTGGCGGAGCGTCGATCCACGGCACGGTTTCGGTTTTGTATCGTGTGTGTATAAAATGTCAATCTTCCCTTTGCAAATTTTGGTTTTATTTTTGTGTAATATACGATACAATCGAATCTGAAATTTAAATCATGGAAGTCATTGTCGCGTTACCCCCCATTGTAATTTATTTGACATACTATTATTTATAATATATAATCAATTAATCAATTCTTATAAGCACTAGTAAATCAATTTTCATGTAATATCATGCGAGTAAAATATAAACCATTCGCATATTTATAAATGCAGAATTAAATTTTCCCTCAATTTTCTGCTCGATCGTGTTTCTTAATACAATATAAAATCTAAATTGTCGTCGTAAATTACAAATTTCTTAATCTGTTCAACGAAAAGTAGCCAATTACCAGCATAAGATTAAATTTTCTTCCCGGATAAGCGACATGGCGCTAGAAGTCGTCGTAAATAATCCACGATGCTTGAATTAACCTTCTCGTCACTGTTGACGCCATAGGAAGACGGTAGCGCGCGATCTGTCGATGGCTGATCGAAGAAGTTAAAGGCAGCTTCTCCACGAACAGATTCTTTTCCGCGAACGAGCCTTGGAAGGGATTTCGAAGAAAGAATTTTATGCGCATTAAGCTTTCATCATCTTCGAGGCGGGAGATGAAAATGCCGCGCGGGAGGTGCAGGATGTCGCGGATCGATATTTTATTTGTCGGAATATCGTGATGTACAATAATCATGATCCGTCGTAGTCGATGCGCGGCAAGGCAGTCAAAACATCTTGCAAGGTGAAAGACTAGCGGAGAGCTACGCGTCTTAATAGCCTTAAACGATAACGGTACCATTATTAACGGCTACTTTTCTATTTTCGGTTATGAACATCGGAAATTAAACGTTCGATTTTACGTTCATATAACATAGGAGCCATGAAGCATTGTTGTCTCTCACATTAAATTACTTTTACAACGACGTAATTATCTTCTTGGCATCCAAAGTTACGTGAATTAAATGGATGATTGAATTTCTGGCTCCACCGATGAACCGTCTGCCAAATTGTCACTCAGAGCGACGATAAAATTCGGTACTACATGGATATGGATATCGATTCGGTACTATAATGGACGAAATGTTCATGCGTCGACGCGACGCAGGTCAATGAACTTGGACTAAAGTTTCTTAAAAACACTCACCAAGCGACATGCCAAGAGCAGGGAAGCTGCAACCATTGCACCCAAGCTCAACGACCGTGACCATGGAAAAAGCGCCAAGAAACGGACACATCTCGGGAATGACTTGGCCAATTACAGAGCCGTTACAACGCTGCCCAAATATGGTCGGATCGGATAAATTGGGGATAATAAATAAGAGTTCGGTGAACATTGGCTTGGATTCAGGATCGAATGATTGAGAACGGAATGACGTCAGTATTGAATAATGGAAGCACGCGAAGACAGAGGATTCTTTTATTGAACCTTCGAATCGTGATACTTTGAGGTCTTTATAAGTCTTGTATATGAGTAATACAGCACATTAATTTGTTTCTAACTGATCGTATTGTAGTTTGTAAATATTTTGCAGGCATATTTATTGCTTGGAAATACATTTGTTCTTCTATTTACGAAAATACACAAGGCTCTTGGACTGAACGTCTTTTTTTATGTGTGAATTTTTACACAAGTTTTTGACACGATTATGTATTGTTTTCTATGCATTTTATATAAGAATTCAATTGATTTTAAGTATAACATAAATTTGAATTTCCAGATTTCTAATATTTAGCATAAAAGTACATTTCTAGCTGCAATTTTGTACAATCCATCGGAACAATATTATGTTGAAATTGATTCAACATAATATGTTTCAACCGGGTAAGAATTGACCAGAAATTCTGTAGCTCATAAAATACCTTGCGAATGCGCAGTACCATTTTCCACCCATTAATTATTCTCCTTTATGCGCAACAATCTATTTGGAAAATCTCCAGCAGTTAATTTCTTAAGATAACTCAAACACAAAATACCGAGTGGAGAACGTGCCACTCTCAGCAAACGCAAGGCCTCCCAATTATTGACCGGTATTCACGCGTTATTCATGCCTCGAATAAAAAACAAAGGTCCCGATTTAGCGATGCGTAGCGTAATCGGCATTCGCCGGTACCCATCATATTTAGCGTCTAATCGAAGAGAGCGTTATTCTGCCCACACTTGTCGCCCTTAGAGAGACTCGATCCGCAAAGGTCGATTTCACTTAAAAATAACAGGCCTGCCAGATGGCCGGCGCCTCTCTCAATCTCACGACGTTATTTTGGCATGCATATTTTATACCGTGAGATTTTCGAAAGTGTTTCCGTCGCTCGCCTTTCACCGCGACTATCTCATTGTTCCCGTACGATCGCCCCACCCGAAATCTGGATCGGAATTTACCGGTCTCATCTTTCAGACGGTACGGCCGCCTGGAGAACCGTAACACCTACAAAACCCATCGAACCTCGATGGATCATCTCGAAGATACACCCTACTCTATTTCCTTACGTTACTCATGAAATTATGTAAAAAAAGGTGCAGAAGAAACAAGTCTTTTAGGGTAATGTGGAAGATAGATCGTGTAAAAGGAAGGAAGGTGTCTTCTTTTCGATCGTATTATTTCGTAATCGTGTAAAAAGAATTGGGTGCACATGAAGGTAGATCGACTTCACGATCTCAATAATGAAGTACGAGTATGATGTGCTGTATTATAGAAAGGCTCTCATCATTTCTACGCTCTATTACATTATAATCAGTTTTTTAAAGTAAAATATTATACGAGAGTTGTTCATAAATTTTCGTTCACGATATATCTGTATTGGATGAAATGAAGGAAATTTTCGAAATACTTATTCGATATAATACATTGCATATCTATATCTATGTTGTGCATTTAATTCGGGAGTTCGATCAACGTTTTAGATTTTCTCGAAGCCTTCTACTTTGTGTGTCGTCTTATTTTATGTGCGTTTCCACGAGTATTTTACTTAATAAACATAGTTTCACCGTGATCAACGTGACGCAACGACAATACAGTCGCTCATGGTACACGACAGGCGTACGTATCGAGTATTCGTGGGCGTTCAAGGGGTTGAGCTCTTAGAGGTCTTCGATTCCACGAACAAGGAAGCTTGAGAAAGGGATACGAAGGATCCCGTTCGTCTTTAGCACGATCGTAATTTCACTTCCGCCTTTCTACAAACGATATTGCCATGAAGCATCTTTCTTCGTATAATGTTTGATTTCCTGTATACCTCCATCTGTGTTATCGTTAATAAATGTTATCCATAATGAGTAGTGGACTACAACAAGACCGTCGTTTTCTTTTAAGGTAAACCCAAAAAAAAATACGAGGAAACCTATTCGCGTTATGATCATTCCACAATTCAAACAAAATTGCCACGAGACCAAGTCGTTCTAACGCCCATGACTCACGGTCATTTCGCAGAGACAAAAGATAGACTTGTAGCATAAAGAAAGTTTACTGAATAAATACAACTAGATCTAAATTTATATTATACAGACACGAACACTTCAACCGATCTTTAATATTTGTCATATAATTTATTTCGTATACTCATCAATCGGCGAGAAAAGTAAGACGCAAAAGTTAATCTTGTGTGAAGCGCGTAAAAAGTGATTCACTTTCAGAATTCGCGTGCAAGAATGTTTGAAATAATCATTACACAGTGGCACTTTGTAAATCTACATTGATGCTTCGATTTCTTACCGATCTTCTGCGAGTTTCCACACAGTACAAAGGTTTCTTGCCAAGAAAGGGTAAAAGAAGCGTTATTCTGATCGTTCGAAGTTCTATCGACGTGCGTTACCAGCTATAATATTGATTTACGTACATTGGACTAATACATTCGTCAGTAACGGTATGACTTGGACAAATTTGTCGAACTACTCTGTCTCTCGACGTTGAACGTGAAGAGGCACGAGTTGAAGTAGGAACCGAGGAAACGAAATTGTGCAACGTGGCATAGGATAACATAGCCGTCTGGACGGCAAGAGCGTTAAAAGGCCTTGGCGAGCCTTGACCGGTGGACCGTTACTTTACGCTATCCACCGCGGACCATAATTCTTTATATTTCTCTTACCGGAGCAGCTTCGTTGCCTTGCAACCTCCCATCTTTACTCTCGCACAAAAACACAGATTTATTCCTCGCTCTGACGTGACGAGTAAAATTTTGTTTCGCTCCTAGGTTCTACGCTCGCTTCACTTCTAGGCTCGTATTTGGGTAAAAATCTTATGCAAAAAGATAAAATAGTTCGATATGGACAGTATTATGTTGACTATGTAACTATACCTTTGATGTTATAATTATACGCGTATTGATCACATGCTGGATAAATTTATCTCGAAATAACGGTTAAACATTTTTTATTCTTGCGATGGTTATTTGTTTTTGTCTAATTATTAGCTTGTATGTAATGTCTCGAAGGATAAAGATTCGTATTAATAAGCGGTGGTTGCTGCTGAAAGAATCGTTTAGAAATATGCTTAAAAAGGATGAGTATTTAAGGATTATATTTTCACTTACTGCGTTATTCAAGGACAATCTATATACATTACTTAATTCGGAGTTGAGTTTAAAATATCCGAATGTAGAAATCAACAAACCGAACAAATGATACGCTCGTATTTAAGTAATCAAGATAAATTTAAATAATAAAAGAATGCTTAGTATAAAAAATATATTGCAGGAGTTGGTTTCCCGCTTTTTGTGGTAATAGAATTAAAAGATCAGATTTATAACATCCATTTTTACATTTTACTATTGCTCCATATATTGTCATTGTGTATCCTTTCTCCTGAGCTTGATAAGAAACGCGCTGAGGCGTTCGTTTTTGAATAAATATTTATTTAAAAAGACTCCTCCCAAATCAAAGTTATGAAAATGTATGTTATCTCGCTAGTCTTTCAATTGGCGATACACTACGTTTATTTATATATTTACGTAAAAAATGGCAACACTCGTATTACACGATTTAATACTTGGATTACAATAAATATACATACTAAGGTCTAAATATCAAGAAACTGAAGTTTAGCGAGTGTATTTCTACTTAACAACAGTCTTTCCGTCCAGAGTATATGTTACACAATTTCACATTTTATGCGTGGTACACAAACACAGGTATTTTATTGTTAGCGTGCCAAGTGAAAATTCTACGGTAGTGGGCCCTGAATATAGTGTATGTGGGTTAACGTGTACGCGACGACGGATTATGTATTAGAAAATAATTGGAAAGTCCGTGTGCGGAGATTTTAATCTGGACTGTCTATCGAGATAACGAGACTGAGCCGAGTACCTCGGCGTAACAAAGCGTAGAATAAATAATCAACTTAGGGAGGGTGAGGTATTGTTAGCTAGCTTGCAAGGCAGCGCGACGGTGACTCACGTTTCAGTAATATTTAACATTCCGGAGTGATACGAACACAGTTATGGTAAACCAGTCACTTCCTACGCTGCTGAACAGTTTCAGCTGCTGGTAGCGTATCGACTCTGAGATTTTTATTATTGGATCAAAACACGACTATGTAACATTACGAGATAATCATAGTCTTCATCAAGTTACCCGTTCGATTCTATTTACTGCTTGCACAGTATCTTTATTACACGAATATCCCTTTCTGTTTGTGCGGAGTATTTTCCATCGTAAGTACTTTATAAAGTGTGACAGGGAAGACTATTCGAGGATGATCGAATGAAATAAATTGAATAATTTTATAAACAGAATATCTCGCAGTTTTAAGGAATACATATAATTCGTGCAAGCTGTACGTTCAACAATTTATTGTACATAGTGAACATATATTCGAAAATTGACATCGATACTGTAGTCGTGTATAAACTCCTACGCATCGAACGGAATTGTGTTTTAGAGAAGCACCGTATTTAATTAGACGCATATCAACCTTGCCTTTTATATCCGCATAATCCAGAAATCACGCTCGAAGAAGCTAATACTTGCAAGCCCACTGGTACTCGGAGATGATATTTAATGAGTTTGCGCGCAAATCGGAGGCCAGCAGCATCGAAGCAGATCTGAGAAGTTTTGGAGCGTATTCTAAATTGCGTTAATAAGCTTGCACCGAGCCGTGTTCGATTTCACGCAGAAGCCGCCATGCTGGCAGAGAAAGGACTAAAAAGGAAATGCTTCTGCGCCGGGCTAAATTGCCGCTATAGTATTATGTTATAACGATCTTGCATAAACGGCCGACATCTGGCCGGCTACACGCAGCCCTCGAACCTGCCCATTCACTCGGACTACAACACGCTCCTCCGTGTATGTCATCGACGTTCATTTGTACATCAACCTTTGCAGTCTGCATCAACCTCCTCTTGGATACCACTGAAAGAACCGGCAGAATGCCGAGATCGAAGATATGCGTGTCGTCACTTGGCAGCTATTTATTTCTATAAAGTGTCTACAGTCGTGAGGTATCGAAAGAATTGTCGGAAATCCTCAAAGATTTACGGATTTCTCAATGTTTGGACACTTTTCCTTCTTTTCGTTATTATTTGATTCTCATGGAAAATAACCTGTGCGTTTAGGATTCGATCGAAGTATCTTCTGGAATCAAAAGTTTCAGGATACGCGTGTAGAAAAACCATTGGCTTCTTCGAAGTTATTCGACTAGTTTCTCAAGCTTGCATATGTGTATTTGTGTCCTATATTAATATCTGAACTTGGTGTTTCTTTTAAAGTGACTAAGGCCGGATTTGCTACGGTGACGTATCGTATTCTCAGACCTGTATCTAAATCTAAATGATCATTATTACCAGAGCAGCTCTTAAGTATCAGTCGAGTGCTTATGAAACATCGCGCATACTCACTGCTTGAAGGTTTTTCCAGATTATTATTATTTTTTTTTGTGCGGATTCTGAATCATTTAGTTTTATGAATCTATTATCTCAAATATCAACGTATACTCTATTTGTTATAAAATAAACTTGGGGGGAGGGGGCAGCATTATCTTCTAAAGAAGTCAAACAATCTTTTATGTTGGAATGTTATTCTAATATCTTAATCGTTCAATTTTAACAACATATTGACTACTAATGTATTGTGGAAGACAGTGCTAGAGGAACCGAACTTGATCAAAAACTAGTATCACGAAGCAAAAAGAAAAACTGCGAAAAAGTTGTCGTCTTAAGGATAATTTATGCAGCTTTCAGCCTAACCCCTTGTCAGACCTTCTTCTCCGTACCGCCGATGGTTTTCGTAGAATCCAAGCGTGACCCATAAATTGAATTTGATGCTCGATTAAATGTCCAATGACCTAGTAGTGAAGTAAAGCGAATGGAGAATGTGACAGCGAAGGCGACTGTACCGTGATGTACTTTTATACAAAATTCTAAATACCCGTTTGATTTCGCATTGCGTAGAGTACATATTTAAAATTTTGTATATCACATTTCTTTTTTCTGATAACATATAATAAAGTGCAATGTCCGTTTAAATTGATAATTTTGAAAACTTACTTGAAGCCTGTGTTCGTGCCATGTCTCGTATTACAAATTATTTTAGTTTTAATCTTCTTAACATTGAAACGTTCAACGTAAATTGTAGGATCTAACGATACATTTGAAGAAGTGGCAAGAGTAAAGTTTTGTCTATGTATTGTAGTTTTATGCAAGTTAAAATTCATTTAATCATCCACACGTTTTATTCTGACGTTCAATTACACGAGAGGAATAGAATATGTAACTCCGCATAAAAGTAGCTTCTGCCGCAATTTTTATAAACCACCAAAGGAGAGATCCAAAGAGAAGGAAACAAAGCAACGACGTTCACCCGCAAAATCCGATAAGAAGTGTGATATACGATATTGAGAATTAACGCGAACATACATCGTACCAAGAATGGTATCCTCAGCGTCGCGCAATATTTACAAGCCAAGAGGCGTCAAATAAAATGATATCAGCCTCGTACGAAATACCTTGATTCGTCACCAATATCTTGGAGCTGGCTTGAAAATTTACGTACACACGACAACATTATGCTCACAATTCTGATCGCACTACCGCGCAGTAATTTGCGGCGGGGTGTGACGTAACCAATAAAAGATTATTGCTTGGTGCGCGATTTACGATACAGCGCCAGCGTATCGCCTATTTAGTTACGCTCATCCTTGTACATCATTATATATTTGTCGATAAATCAATCCTGCAATCAAGATATTTCCACGCGGACGAATCATGGGGCATGTTATTCCATACGGCCGATGCTGCGGCACGTTGGCGCAGTCCGAGCGTAACGGAGATGACCGACAGGTCAATCGCATGCAAATGATCTGAAAAAGAAACGAGCCGCTCATATCGCAAAGTTCTCGTAAGTGTTACGTAATACTTTTGGCTGTCCAATGGCACCTTGATTTTCTACGAGCAAGAAAGGGATCCAACCGACGTTGCCGGACGATCGTATTTTTCCGCTTGACTCGATCACGCTTAATCTCTAGGAGAAACCGTTTCTTGGCGAAACATGGTGTTACATTAAGAATATGAGATATTAAAGGAATAGAATTCCAGAAGATGGAAAAGTTTCAAAATTTATTGGGAAGAATTAAGTTTCTATTCAGCGGAATTAAACGCGACTTGAGGGCTTGTTTGAGATGTGTGCAATTCAATTCTTCCGCGATCACATTCGAAGCGATATCGCGGTTAGGAATGACTCAACCCATTTCTATTATTAATATATTGTATATATGTGCTTAACGTAGCTGATCACTATTGCCAATGATCATACATGCGATTCTAGATCGTAAACGCAACGTCGAACATTGTTTTAAGCATCGACTCTAAAATGCGTGTTTTAAAAATGTACATTTCTCAAATGTATACATATCGCAGAGTATTGAATCTGACTCGAAAATATCAGCGCTTAATGCAATCACGGTTTATTCTAACAATTCAGACTGCCTTCCAGATATAGATAAAAATGTTCCGAGCATTTGTATGCAAAGAATTAAACGCCAACCGCGACATTTTAATCTCTCACAAACTTCGATAATTTTGGAATGACATCATATTCACTTCGCTATGCACCAAATTATCACCTTCTCTCAAATGTGTAGATTGTTGTGAATCGAAAAACAATATTACGTTTACCTCTTCTTTATGTTTATCTTTTTTTTTTGCGAGGTCAGATCGTTCTGTAGTCAGATCGTGGAGGTACGAAGGAAATGTGGTCTTTGATGTACGCTCTTCGAAAATCAGTGGTCAATTCGCTCGTAAAACGTGTCCCTGTTGTTTCCTCGTGTCCAATCGTGGACGAACAAACGAAGAGGCGTCAGCATGGATTTTACAGTGTTCGTAAAAGGCAGTAGGGGACTTTGACGATCGGACGTCGCTTAAGCATTCCACACCCTTGGAAAGAAATCGTAAACTCAGCGAAGGTCAGTGTACGAGCGTTGCGGATTGATTGACGATATGAGGACTGCCTCCATCGATCGCGACCTTTCGCCGTGATGTCTTTCCAATGTAATGGTTTCAATATAACGTACATGCAAATGGCAAGTTGCACTGTGTGCGTGTCTCGATATTCGCGCGTATACGGTTTCAATATTCGCGTGTATACCGATTGCCGGTTTTGTTGAAGTAGTGGTATTACAAGGAAATATTACAGTGAGTTACGTACATGTTATTGGTGCGATTATAATGTATACACTATTATTAAACTTATATGAGTGAATTTTAATATCACTTGCATGTTAATCGTGCAAAATCCGTTATGGACGTGAATAAATATTCATTAAATAATATTTAGAGGTAATTATCGATTACTATATGACATGTCTCTGTTACTGTTTGTCATAAGGATATTGATTTCCGAGGTTATTGACTTTATGGCGATGCATTATAGGGCCTTCTTTTTACCGCGCATCCCTTTGACCCTCGTCGATTTTTAATTCGCTGTATAATAAAATGATCTGATTCGCCTGTTCATATAAACCGAATCTTAACGGATTATTCACGATGTTAATTCACATTGGCTCAATATGCATGCATAGAATTCACGTACAGGATTCACGGGCGTGCGGTCGCGTACGTCGACGTGTAAAAGCAGCGGGACAATGCCTCCTACCGTGACCCATTAACACACAAACAGCGACAAACTTGTCAGTCTTATGGCATTATAGGATTTTCATAATCGGCGCCAATTTAACCTCCGACGAGTATACATGCATCGCTCTTACGTAACTTCCTGCTTAATTTCGCGCGATGGACCACGTAGCTGGTCCAAAAAAGTAGGTGACTGGTATCAAACTTCGCTCGATCCGAACCCAAATATATTCGTTAAATTTATTTACGACACAATTTCGAAACACGTTTCGTGGACGTCACAATTTCACGTATTCCTATTCTGAGAGCCATAAGGGACACTTTCGCCGGTTTCCAGCAGTTTCGCGTTGCCAGCATTCCCAAAGTGACTCGTGATTAGTCTTTGTTGTTATCGTACGTTACTGATTTATGGACAATCCGCTTTAGTGTACGAAGAGATAAACGTGTATACATACAATATTTGACGGTTTAAAAGCAATTAGGAAGAAAATTGGATTGGAAGAATGAAAATCAATAAGCTGTACGAGAAGCGTATAAAGCTTTCTATTACATTGAAGTATCTTCGACAAAAAGTTGATTGCGATTTGTGGTAATAAAAACTGATTTTTGTAGGCAAAATTGAAATACGCTTTATATTTTTGTGAATATATTTTTGTCCTTGGAAAATATAAAAAATAAGGTTAACTTGTTATTTAAGAATTGACAAGATCAATAAACTCGTCACAGATGTTTAAAACTTACGATTGTGTGATTTGATTTTTTAATTTGTCTTGTGATTTAAACGAATTATATTTATATTTCTTGTGAAAGAGATGACTTAGATTTCTTTTCCCCACTTTTCATTATATATGCAAATGATGATTAACGTCGGGGAATGACTCAGTTAACGATGTATTAATATGTCGCCATTGGCTATATCTTTCACGCGTACGCGGAAGAGATTATTGATAACCTAAGGCAGCATTGAACGTCCACATGAATTATATTCCGAGGTAATTAAAGGCCTTGACGCGTGTAAACGAATCGAGGCTTTGCTGTCAGTTTTCTGGGAAGCCTAGGGATCCCAAAAATAAATTCCTTTCGTTCGATACTATGTCGCTTTCTAACTACTTCTGGGATTCCAATGATTGAGATTAACACTTTCAGCTACACCTCCAGCAGACTATCGAATTTCACATGTCTTTTTACGCTAAACAGTTAAAAATTCTTCTCACAAGATTTTTTCTCGTGTCTAGAAAAACATTTAAAATAAGCAGCGAGTATGTCGGTACAATGCTGAAGAATATTTCAAATAAGAACACAAATTTTGGACATCTAGTGTGGGCAAACAAAAGAACAGCTAAACTTAATTATCTTGAGAAACAGTTTGATTGAGCCGATAATTTTTTTATACCTTACCCGATTGTGTGTCTTTTATTTGACTCTTGATGTTTGTACTTGTAACGTACACATTTAGAAGTGTGGACTGCGATTATTATAGTGCAGAGAGCGATTTCACAAATCGCAGATGCTGGTATATTATAAAACCGTTTCCTGTTTTTCTGCAAAGCCAGACATGTTGCTTGAGCATTCCATGGCTGTATCCGTAAATCTTATTTGAATATTACGAGGATTAAGAGGCGTATAATTCGCAGAAGCAGACGATAATTCGCGAGAAAAAAAATTAACGTCTAATGTACGTTTTCTCGAATTCCGTAAAAGTGAAAGGGAAGCATCACAATTCTATTTTAATTAACCGTACATAGTCGCAGTCCAGTAAACCTATGCATGGCGGTAAATGTTTCAGAGGTATACTGGCGGTATGTTCCTAACATTATCTATAGCACTGGCGAATTAAATGAGCTTCGTGCGGTCGCTTTTATTCTCGAACTTTATTTGCAACGTTGCGTAAAGTAAGCAAACCGCTCGACTTCTCGCGTCATGAGCTTAGCGATATTTTTCTTGATTTCGACACGTGATTTAAGCGAGTCAACAATGCTTTGTTTTATCTTTTTTAACAACCTAGCGCAAACGTTGATCACGAACCGCGTAATGATAATTTTATTTAGCTTAATTACATCTTGGCATTAATGAAAGCATCTTTATATAAATATTTATCACGCGTGTGTATATTATACTAACTTCTATTAGACGATTTACCAAAGAATTTTAATGGCATAGTTTAACACCGTGATATCCTCGTCGATTATTCTATAATTAAACATTGGCATTGTAACACCATTACGAAATATGATTCAATTTAAAGTGGTGCTGAAAACTGAATTTATGAATCCCAGCGATGGAAAGTTTTATGCCTGATTTTACAGTTATCAGATTAATGGAATAACTAGAGATTTAGTGGTTGCTCATTAGAAATTCATATAGGTGAAAGCGCCAGCTAGATCACGTTTTGGTATTTTAAAGCCACGATCTATAATAGAAAAGACATAGTTTCACAATTAACAATCAAACATGTGTACTCTTGAGGCAGGCATTTTGTAATTTCAAAAACGTGTTGTATAAGGTACTCGCGTGATACTCTTATCTGGCACGTCCATTGTCTGGAGCTGTTACGGTCTTGTAAACTCATCGACGCTAAAGTACTTTGAATACAACGGATATCCGTGATTATTTTTATTTCCGCCATCCTCTAATGAAAATATTGATACGTAAATTGTTAATGGAATTGTTTGCAAGCAATGAGAATATGATTGAATATTTAACAATTTTTTTTTTTAGGATGTATGTAGTTCAATGACTATCGTAAGAATGCAAAACGTATGCTTATAAATTATTAACTTTTTGTAATATGTACGTACGTCCGTATTGCCTAAAATACGGTAATAGTATGATTAACAACTAAAAGAAAATAAGTATGTATGTGTATATTTTTTTACTTTCCCGTTAGGTTTACAGTATTTTACAATTTTTACAATCCCTCACAATTCCTTACAATCTATTAGCCCGTCTCTCCTCTCTTAAACCTACCTTATCTGTAGAAAAAATAAGTATACATACAGCTAAAGATTTATTGAATTCTTATTGCTGCAACTTAAATCTGTAGACTAGATTACATGTAAATAATAATAATATAAAATATGTAGACAAAGTCGTATGCGAAAGGAAATATCGAGCATAGGTATAATAAAATGATAACTTGGATTTACAAATTACTGCGATTATAATACATTATAATAATAATTCGATACCTCGGCACTGTATCTACTCCTTTCATCATGAATATCTGATGCGGCGAAGTTTTCGATTTTAGTAACGGATTATTCACGTTGTTTGACTATTTATCAGTCCGTAATGTAATTAATTTCGTAACAAAGTTACGGTCATCAGCATACGTTGGGAAGTTGCTATAAAGTTGCACATATCAAAATAATTAATCGATATATCAATTTAACGGGGCACTCAACGTTAAATTCGAGTTTAAGCATCTTTAATCTTGCTCGTCGATCCATTAACGAACATCCTTGAACATATTGACGTTACACCTATAGATAAACCAACTTTTCATTTTGGCCTCGTTTGCACTATGCCTGATCGTGCTGTACTTACCGTCAGGATTTTAATTTGAAGTCATTGTCGAACCTCACGAACATCACGATTCAGGCCTTCGTTGTAATGTCCTTGGTGTCACGCTTCCATATTTTCGCTTCAATTTCGATGAAATAAAGTATACACTTGGCCAAACACATTCGTGTTATTTCAATTTCAATAAATGATATGTGGTTCCCCACTATGTGGGGTATTTTATTCCAAGGTTCGCTTCTAATTCCGGGAATATCAGTCGAACCGGGAAATATCGTCGCTCTTCATCTGGAACTTTATCGTGCAAATTGGAAATAACTCATTATTTCGCATATTCATAATAAAGTCTGGAGTAATTAAGAACACAATTTGTGTGCAGAACACATTTTGATGTGAAAATCGACGCACTTAATCTAAAATACCATCTGCATTTAATCGCAAAAATCTTCTCACGTAGCCCCTTCTGCTTGTAACTGTTATTGAGTAAGAAAGATTGACATTGCAACAAGAGTTACGATTCGGTACATTATCCCCGGCAAACAGAACCTGTTCTACACGCGCCTGGCGCGATATACAGTGCAACGCGTCATCGGATTATTAATATTCCTGACGGTCCGAAAATTACATTTGCAGAGCCGAAAACGAAATTCAGAAATTCCCCTGGGCAAAACGTGACGCGGAAATAAAAATAACCGGGATTCGCGGCGGAACTTTCGAACGGAGCGGGTAAAAGCGAAGGCGGCCAAAAAGAAAATGAAGTACGTAATATGCTGCATCACCGTAAAGCGAAATCCGAGATTTCGAGATAATCGCGGGCGCACCGTGGCTCTGAAGTTAAAGTAACCGGCATACACGGCGAAACTTCTGAAACCAGCGAGTAAAAGTGAGGACAGTCGAAAAGAGAAAAGAGCGCGCTAGATGCCTTGTGCCCCAAGGTTCATTCACTCGGCGAGGAAGTCTAGACGATGAAGTCGGACGATACCAGTTTGTACCCTGCCTTTATAACTTCAGGATCGCGTAATGCTAGGCGAATTGTGATTATTTTATTTTATGGGAATCTCGTTCCTCATTGTCCCGTTTCTTTTCTGCTTCCAGATGGAGAGGTTCCGTTTACAAGCTAATCTGGCGAGAGCTACTGGCCTACCTGTTCGTCTACTACCTCATCAATTTCACATACCGATATGCGCTCAACGAGCAACAGCGGGTGTGAGTATAATCGTATACGTATAATATACGTTCATTTCGATATTTGTTTGGCTTTTATTTCTTCTTGGAGGATATATCTGATCTCAATTTTTCGGACTGTGAAATATTAATCACCTTGGTAGCCAAGATATTGGCTTTTGAAAATCTGTATTGTGAATCGTGTTAAATATATTGGAGAGGTTAAATTATTTCATGTCGGACTCGGTGGGGAATCAAATTTTTTCCAAGCCTGAAAAGCCCTTTGGAAAATAATGGAATTACAATAATGAGGCTGATCGTTTTGCACTGCGATTTATTGATGCAAAATATGAACTATATTATTCAAGAAAAAATTCTTACGTAGCTATACCTTTTTTTTTATTTTCTTGCTAATCGTATGATCGGTCATTTGAGACTTTTTTCCACATTGCGTAAGAAGTAATTTGCAATAAATGCAACACGTGTGATAGTGATCTCTTTACAAACTCTTGAGTGATCTATTTAAACGTCTCGCTATTAGAATAATGTTAGTTTATCTGTTTATTTTACATGATAAGTAAAAAAGTGCATTAAAGCTTGGTTATTGATTATAAACACTTTTACATTGTACTTGTATATATTCTTTAAAGTTAAAAAAAAAACGTAGCTTAATAAAAAGTGCATCGTTGCCTTGAAATTTGGGTACCGGCTGCATGAAAGTACGTTTCCTACGCCCACCTGGTTAACTTTCACTAATCCAAGCAATCAATTTCTCCGGTGAAGCAAAATCGCAAGTATCTAGTCCACTGTGTTTCAAGCGTTAATGAACAAAGTTATGATGCGCGTGCTGATATTTAAAAAAATCCTATATTATTTAATAGGAAGCTTTGCTACATACTTTGCTCAGTAATATTAAATTTAGGTTATACATACAATCAAGATAGTTGAGAAGTTGGATGAAAGATTTGTTAAAGTAGTATATCTATATAGATTTGATTTATCTTAATCCCGGATAAATGAATAAGCGTTACTTTTATTAATTTAATATTCACCAAAATATTCTAAGAACACGCTTGTTTAAGAATTATAACATCTGTATACACGGGGGTGGAAAGTTAATTATTTTTAAAGTAAAGTACATTCGTTTAATTTAAGTTACCGTATTAACAGCAAATAAAAAAAATGAAAAGATATATATCGATATCTATGTCGTCATTCGATCTACAGGTTGTAAATGCATTTTCTGTTTCAAAATTGGATATTTTAATTACTATTCGTCCTTTCAAATTAAACAGTCTGAAATAATCGCTATTGTTATTATTCCCCGAATTGTTTGCACACCAAAACTTCATCGCGTCGGATCTTATCTCTCTAGCCGAGCATAGAAATTGATTAGTATCCAAATGTTGCGTGGGAGTGTTTGTCATAACCGTGCCTTTTGCGCACGTAGATAAACCCACGCGAGTCTGACCGTGGCCCGCAACCAAGTCGAAGGTTTCGATACTTCGATCATGGCCGCGTTTCGACGACTAACGCCGGAAAATTTATGATATCTCGTTTTTATAAGCTCTCACATCCGATATTTTCGTCTCATGTACACTGCCCGATAACCTTTTCCTTGCCGCGATCACCTTCATCCTTGTGCAGAATTTTAAAGTCGATTGACATGTAACGAAGGTCACTTTCAGTTCGTTTCATCAACGTTTTTATCGTTATTTTTTTGTGGACAAAAATTTCACAAAAATATGTATATACATACGTAGTATTCCACAAAAATATGTATATACATACATATGCATTTACTGATACATTAGACACGAGCTTGGATTTATTTATTTCTATATCAACGTGGCGAGAAATTATTAATATCAACAAGGCTTTTATAAATTGAATCCTGTATTTAATTTATTATAGTTAATCGCAAGGAACTTAGCAACTCGTCAATTGTTTCGACACCTTTGTTGCTTTAATGATAACTATAGAAGTATTTCTCTTATTTCTAAACTGATCTGTAATTAAAATAAAGTTACAGTTGTTAATGATATTTTAGGTGAGGTAAATCATTTTGTACGCCACATTGTTATATTAAGTTCTAGTTGATTCGTGAATTTCGGGTATTTCTGCGAGTGTAATTATTACTAATTAAACTATTATATCCAAAATAAAATAATATGCAAAGGACTGCTTAATTATTTTTCCAGTATTAATTTAATAACCGTTATTTAACTTGGAAGGAATCTGCGTTTAAATCTAGATTTATCCTTCCACTCTACACGGATAATATTTTCGAATGTGCTTAAAGTGATCGTAAATGTCCTCGTAAAGGTACGCTTCTTTTGATTAAACCTGTAGAAGGTACACGGTATACACAATACACGTTGGAACGTATTGGGGTCTCCTCCGTGGTCGGCATTAAAAAAGACATAAAAGCGTAACCAGTTATTTGTGCGGAGCTAAAAAAGAGGGATGAAGAGGCAGAAGCGGAGGATGTAAAAGATCTTTACCTTAAATCGCTTCGATTCACCCGTGCTAAATTTAGATCCGTAGGGCCGGTTTAAGGCCGGTTTAGGGCTCGACGAGGCCAAACCGTAAAAATGGGCTGCCCGACAGCAGCAAGTAGAATTCCGACTATCTACTCTTCTGGTGTAAATCAAAACGTCGGATAGCATGTATCTAAAACAACGGAAAAAAGTGTTTTCAAATTGGAATGCGAGGAAGATAGCGCAATTATAGATTGGGAGAGTGCCTTGTACGCGTATTCAGATGATTATTTCTTTTATTTCGAAAGAACCTGTTAGTTCGAACATTGTTAATATTACTAAGTATTAATGAAAACATATCTTATATTTTTTTTCTTACAAAATATTGTCTGTAACGAATCACCTCGAAAGGTATACAAAGAACATTGAGGACATATTTTTATTCTTTTCGTCGCTGATTTAATCGTAATTGAGTTATGTTAATTGTAACGCAGCTATCATTTTTATGCCCGATAAGTGAATGCGAGCACGATATACATACAAAGCGTTCAAACGTTCTATTTCCAACGTTCTAAGGATATTTTCTATGGGTATTTTTTTAAACAAACGTGATTGAAGATTAATATTAAGGATATATCGAGTGTGCGTAAATAAAATGTGAGAGTAAAGTAACGCGTAAAAAACATTATATATAAAATTTTATAAAGAAACAAATGCTTTCGAAAGTTAATAACATACATAAGAAAAATAGATGATACTTTACTAATTGTCCAAATACATATGGAACATATGTTTACAACTAATTCAATCCTGTTTTTAAGTTTGATTTATACAAATATATGCATATATTCATGTATGATTATAGACAGAAAATGTACACGCGATCTGTGCACTTTTACTTATAAGAACATTCACGCTAGGGTTATTACCTGTAAAAGCATATACGTGACAATGTTACTCTTATTGTGCAAAAGGCATTAATGTCTATTTATGAAACGCATTAGTTTCACGATGAGTAGTATTGATCAACGTGAAAATTTGCACCTACTTGTGGTGATCGGTACGTAAAACCGGTAGCGAGTGACGATATCACCTTAACCTTGCCCCACTTATAGGCGAGGCAATATAGGAAATTCCACCATACGCGATATGGTAGAAACCGTGCAAATATTTGCGCAGCTCGTTCATGGCGAAAGATTGCTTGCCTTCTTTTATACTTATTCCACCTTGAGATATTCATTCTTTCAATGTTAATGATTATAATCACTTTGCGTGCATTAAACGATTTTGATCAAATTGAAGGAGTGTTAAATTTGTATAGCACGTCCCTGCTCTGAATTTAATGTTTGCAATGCTTGTACGGAGTTTTCAAGAGGAGTACACAGGCATTTTTTATTTTTTAATTTTTTTTTTACAAAAATGGTCATGTAAATTTTATGTGGAATTATTATAGACTATAATACGTTCATTTTTAGAGTAATATGTAAGCAATAAGATACAGCTAGTACTTATTTTAAATTGATCTTCATTAATTTTTTAATTAAATGCATTATATGAATCTCGTATAAAAGTTAGTATGTAATCCTCTCAGTTATTTTCAACACACTACATATGGCTAATAGTGTTACCCTTAAAACATGAAAGTTTTCGTGTAAATCGATATCATCAAAATTCTTACAAAGCCCTTTTTCTGTTATTAGAATATTACACGTTGTGTAATGGATATGATAACAGTCAGCTTTCTCCTTGGCTGCGCTGAATAACTATTCAATATAATCATAATGCGCATGGTAATTAGCTTCGTAAAACCTCTTCTGAAACCAATTGTTTAATTTCTTACGTACGTATACTATGTAATGAACTTATAAATTAAATTATTTTTCTGTGTTTTTAGAGAAAATGTAATATACAAGCGTGAAACATGTTCATGATTTAATCTACAACTCAATAGATTGTATAATATTGTAGCGTGTATTCCTGTTCTTTGTGCCTGATTTAATAAATAAGGTACTATCAAACTATTAAATAGGAACTCAAAATTCAGATCTGTCTTCCTTTTTTTTTACAGGATTTTCGAGAAGATTCGTTATTACTTTGGTAATTCGAGCGAATCGATTCCAATGTCCTTCGTTCTGGGATTTTACGTAAGTCTCGTCGTGAAAAGATGGTGGGAACAATACAGGCTCTTGCCCTGGCCTGACAACTTAGCCCTTTTCATCAGCGCGGCCATTCCTGGAAACGTAAGTAGAAATTGTCTACATTCTACCTGACCCTCGGAATACACATGCCTAGTATCCAAAATTAGGATTATTTGCTACTTCATTTCACAAAAGGCACGTGTGTTTTATTAAAGATATGTAATAATGACTCATCAAAAAATATATCATTCTTGACTTTTGCTCAACATCTGTAACCTTCAAATAACTGTCTAAGCATTAAGTTACTATTAGTCTTAGACTTAGTATTTGATTTACTGCGCTTATCAAATTGTTCTGAATTATTCAGGATGGTTGACATATTATCTGTATTTCCCCCTTTTTAAGAAGTGACATTTGAAAATGAGGTTTATGTAATCTTGTAAATTTTTGATATGGAAATTGTCCCCGGAAATTCCACTGTACTTTGAGGGTAGGCATATTTCTAAATAAGTAATCGGAAATTCGAAGGAGGAAAATTACTCATCATTCTTGGAGTGCAGTTACGTAAATTTTGTCTACAGGAGGAAGATTTGCTACTTAACGATTCAATATTAAACAGTAGCATAAGAAATCTGGGATATTCCTCTTCATAACTCATTTCTGCGAGAAAGTGTAGCACATTTATAATTATAGACGTAATAATATGCCGTGCAGACATAATCTCAGGCTGCAGACTTCAAACGTGTACCGTAATTATGGAATTCTTATAAAGCATTTCTATAATGAGGACTATATATAGCATGGACTACTCCAGTAATGTGATATAAGACGTTTCAAAAATAGATGGAAACGCTGTGAGAGTTCTTTAACTTTAAAGGTAGCATAAAACTCTGCGAGCATACTTTACATCTTTATAAACGTCTCAAGAATTGAATATAGTTCCGTATCATTTCCACTTATTTCCTTACCGCCTTGATAATAACAACACAAGAGAAAAAGTATTTTTAAGAATTCCTTTTTAACATTGCTTTAAGTAGTACATGCATTTGACATTCGATAAAGTTCGGTTTGGAATATCCCGCTTAAACGACTCTCTATATCCTCAGAGAATAAAATGATTTTTTGGCACTAAAAAGTTTTCTTTCTACCCGAACTCATATGAAACGATAATAGATGCAGCCTTGCCCGTGTAGTCGTTGATGTTGCGCTCGTGTCTCATTACGCTAATGAATTGCCGTGACACGTTTCGGTGTCGTTAACCTAAGTAGGTGCCAGCAAAGTCATGCCACGCCCAGGAGTGAAAAAAAATGCGGAGAACGATCATCCCATAATTGGCAGCCAACTGGATCTTTTGTTCTTCTTTTATGAAACTAACGGACAATCGGGAATTGCGAAGTTTCCCGCATGTTCTACAGGTTAAACGTACCTTGGCACACATTTTTGATTCTTACATCAATGCCTACGATGTACACGTGTTCTAACATAATTAGTTGCACGTTTCAGTAGTAATAAAATACTTTGCGTGGAGCTTTTTTGTATGAAATTTTATTGCAACAGAAATGTTTATAACCTTCTAATTATTCAGTAAAAAATATTTTGCGAAGAGGACTGCACTAGTTTGAACTGCTTTTTGTATATTTTATCTGACATTGAAATTTTATAGTACACGTGATATTTACAACGCTTAGTATATTTTGCTATTAAGCCATAGAAAATCAATACTAGGCGTGGTTTGTTAGTTTGGAGGAAATTACATGATAAGTATACAAATATACATTTTCTATGAATTAGTTTTTCCCCAAACTTAACACACGCCATTACACGCCCACTTAATGTTATAATTATTAAGCGAAGCAGAGACCGTCAATGACTTCTGTACTTTATATTTTTTTTTAAAGTTGGACACACATGATTTTCTTTATATTTCAGAATAAAGCGTTTATTCTGCTCACGTAACCTAATTTAAAATCACAACATTATTTTCACAATTCCAGCAAATTTATACCTGCATTCATTTGATATAAACGTTTTACACAAACTGCTTTTGCTTGAATTTGTTCAACCGCGAAGTATTTTCATAAGAAATTCTGGATACGAGTACAGCCTTACGCTGTCCGAGAGGCAAATACTGCGAGGGAAAGGGAAGCTTTAGATTGAATCTTGAATTTGATCGAGAGCGAGCTTTCAGCCGTGGTCAATGACACAATGTCTAAGTGAAAGTGCAACGTATGAAAGAAGGACGAATCTACGCGTCGCACATGCCTGGCGTATAAGTACATACATCCTACTTCCTTGTCGCTCCATTACTCCACCGGCACTTAACCCGGCGAAAATTCGTGCAATATCCATCACCCAACTAACAGCTGACAATCGTACGTTTTATAAGATGTCCACATCAATGTAATATTCGCTCCTTTAACGACCAAGATACGATATATCGTATTTGTAAAAAATTGTAATTACATACAAAATAATGTTATCCAAATTGGTGGTTTGTCGATAAAAGCTTTATGCTGCGATATGTGTAAAATTTTACGGAGTAAGATATCCACAGGTGGCCGCTCGTTGCTTCGATCTTTGCTGATTTTATGCTTTATCTTTTGTAATCATTTCGATTTGCATGAGTCGAGTCGCTATAAACATGCAATGGAGATTTCTTAATCTTTCCTCATCTTACGCTTCGTATTTTCTGCGCTTTACCACCTGAAATGGACACTCGGCAATTCTTAATATGCTGATTGAAACGCGAAAGAGATTTATACAAGGTTTTCCATTTTCCTACGAGGCTCGTTAAGGAGCTGGGGTATTTTTAAACGCAGTCGGGAATTTTGACCGGATCTCTTAGGTGTTGATTTGACGAGAAATTCAATAGTGTCTCCTACTGAAGTGCCAGCTGACAAATGTATATGGCATATGGTCACTTAATCACACTATTTAAGACCAGTCGTATTCGTAGAATAAGAGTCAAACGATTGCCCCGGACGATTTAATCATTACCTTATGCAACGATCTACTCGCATCGTACTTCCACAGTTTCATACGTATTACTTTCAGTTCTGCAGAATGCTACGATTTTCGATGAGAAAGTCCGAAGAAAAAACAGGTTCCACGCGTGTTTTACCGGTCTCCCTTTCGGATTCGTGCCACACGTTTCTATTCCTGCAGATTTAATAGCTGCTTATCGATCGGTGTGACAGGTACTACGATGATATTGCCTACACGATTATCTTAAATTTATTTCAAATATTCGTAAGCGCAGAGCGCAGACATGCTTGATAAGTACTGGTTTGTAAAACAGGTGGGTTTTTCCACAGGTCGAATTTTTGTAACGTTTCTTCCCAATCGTTTTACGTTCGTTGCTTGATGAGTTTCTGGAAATTTTACTGTTTTCTTTGATAGATTAAAAGATACGTGCATATACACATTAATAATTGTACCGTGTGGAAAACACATTTCTCGCATTACACTTTAATCTTTCTCGAAGATTATTTTTAATTTTTTTTTCGGAATAATGACAAAAGTAAAAAGTTTCTGCTGACGAACGCACGCGTAAAAGCTACATTGATTTACATCTTGCATTTATCAGGACTTACATTTCTCTCCACCGTTTTGTTATTGCTGTTTGAATATCATAATATCATGATGTGATATAAATAATAACATTATCATAACACCATATGATGATATTAAATATTACATATGTGTGTAAAGCTATGAAAGAGACTGTATTAAAATCATCGTTCCTCCCAGATAACTTTGAACTCTTTGCCTTCACTGCCCACGCAGCATCGTTAAACAATGTATGACTATTTGAATTTCTCACGTTACCTCAATTCAACCCCAAATCGATCATTAGCATCTTTAAAGCGTACTTTAAAACACGTCTTCCACCCTTCCTTGTCCTCTTCCATCATTAATTACTCTTATTATCATTTTTGTACACATCGTATTTTCCCCTGCTCGTTCAATTCTCTCCGTCCAGCGAGTACGTAGTGTGCGCATAAAGTAATGACGATACAAGACCGAATCTCCCAACGGGACAGCGGCGGCGCGTACGTCGGCGCTCGGTACAGCCGTGTAATACGAAGTGTCCGATTTGTGAATGAGCGGCGTGCCGAGCGGATAGCACGAGCTTCTGGGCTATGCCTTTCATTGAAATCTAATTGGAATGCTGGCCCCGAGGCAAGGGGGGAAAGGGAGGGCCCGCTCCCACCTTTTACTCGCTAGGAGGATCCTTTCGAAGCTGCCAAGCCGGGCATTTTTACACGCACGACGATAAGTCGCGGCATTCCGAGGACAAGGCGGAGGCACCGTCTTTCGTCGTGCGGCCGGACAAAAAGAAAAGGGCTCGGTGGTCCGTCGAGTAGAAAACGCCGTGGAAGTCTTGCCGTGCGTCGAGAAACTCGCTTTTGTTCCGCTACGTCCGAGGGAATCGCTGCCAATTTAGAACCCGCTGGATTTCAATCTAATTTCTTTCACCATTAGAACGCTTTAGCCGGTTGTATTCTAACAGCGGTATGATCATTGCGAGGCGTCGCAATGATCATATCATCCTTGTACCGAAGTTTTATATCATTATGATAATCGATGATATTGGCCCAACGCCTAATTTTGCAAGGTTTTCTTTTTAATAGAAGTTTGCCTAGAAAAAAAGGGAAATTTGATAATGTTTTGGGTGTCATTTTATGCATCCTACTTTTACTCTTTTGGGTCGATTTTGAATTTTTTGTAATAACCTCCGCAGCATCGTTATGCGGATAGCGGTCTTAATTGTATAACCGCTATCGTACACTAATATTGCTATTAAAATGCAAAATGTGCCCGAGAAGGTTGATGGCCCGTCATCGCTCCGAGGTAAGAATACGAAGAACCTCCGTAGGGATAAAATTAATTGACCACCGAGATGTAAGGTATCGGGCTGCAGGGTATGGTAAATTATACTTTCAGTTGGGGCAAAAAAGGAACTAATGCGACGCACTTAACCCGGATTCCTCTATTCCCATCGGCGCGCTTGTTCGTAGTAGAAGCTGGAAGGAGGGACAGCGGATTTTTAAATTGTCAGAATTATTGTACGCAACGCACTAAAAATCGTGACCGTAATTTGTACCATAATCGGTGATTGGCGATTTCCTGTATTTTGGATTATCATACTTTCCACGCATACCTTGCAATTAAAAATGGCACGTTCTTCGAGGACGCTTATGCGATCACGTAGGCCGCACGGTCGCCTTGAAAACAATATTTCTATCTACGGAACTGCCATTCAAATTGGGGAGTGCGCAGTGAGAAAAAAAATTCTTTTAAAGACTTACGAATATAGCGTCCCATTGTAACGCTGTAACATGAATACCACGAATAAATTCTAGGCCATCATAATTTATGTGTACGGTTATACGGTCGAGGATTGATTCTAGAGAATCCTACCTTATTCTAGATATTCCTACCTGATTCTCGAGATCTTAGAGTCTGTATTCGATCGTGGATGTGCACGAATACAGATTGTATCGTAATAGGTGATACAATCCACACGAGAAGGATCATAAATCGATTATTTCTGCGAAGCAAATCAAAAATCGCGCGAGAAATTCTTTTTCTACGACGAACGTACGCCAATAAAAAATGTCAACGGATGAAATATCGTAAGTTGGATACATCTTTCGCAGTATCGGCCGATCGCTTCGTTTACTTTCAATCATATCACCGGCCAGGCCGTGTCGCGCAACTTTCTTCTTCGCAACGCGCGCTCAGATCGTACAGATCGTTCTAAATCAGCACGTGGTTCGCGTAACGTTCACCACGCACGTGTTATGAGCCCACCCGAAAATTAGAGTTCGAAAAACTTTCTTCCAGTGTTGCATACATTATGTCAGGCGTAGGATACGTGCTCCGATCCACAAAATGCTTTATCTTAATCCATCGTGTCCCACATACGTAACTATACGCTTCAAACTGGCGCCTGTAACATTGACGATTGGTCCACTTATTTCAAGCTGGTTCGTTAAGCGTCTGTCGCTGTCGGCTTAATCCTCTAGCTTCCATATTAAGATTTTTTTCTCTGGAATTTTAATTGAACGTTGTAGTCACGTTTGATGGTAAAATTTAAATGCGTATTAGATTTGCGCTGTATTTTTTTATTTAATGGCGGAGAAGCACGAATGCAAAGTGTACTTGACATTTGGCTGTTAACTTTATGGATGAAAACCGAATAATAGTATGCATCTTATAGTTCTAACTTGTTTGCGATTAACTGCATATTTTTGACAGCTTGATATGTAGTTACCATTGATTAATGTTTAATTTCAAGGAATCTTTGTTTGTGTGCGTCAAGATTAATTCTGGTGAGTGATATACACGTATAAAAATCAATAATTCCTGTAATGTTTTTATGAGACAACTGTGTATTAATAAGCGGTAATATTTAAGGAATTCCTATTATGCTGCACTTAAATGACGGATTCGTTTGTAAGGTAAAGCGCATTGTATTCTTGTGCCAATTTCCTCTGATAAAATATATATGCTCATCAAATGATATATTCAATACATGCTACCCCTCTAAAGAAACTTTTATGTAATTGAAATAATCTTGTTCATTTAGCGCGGAAGTCTTAGAATAGAAAATAAAAATTTAGAGTATTTCACAATTTACGTACGTAAATTTAAATAATCGTACAACAGTCGATATACTACTGAACACTTATCTTTTAAGAAAAAATAATAAATAATAAATAATAAATATAAAAATGTTTTACATTGCTAAGTTCGATGAATCCTTTCATTCTTTACGTATCAGAATAAGAATACAAAACTATATATCTCGTGGCCATCTCGAATTTTTTAACTAAAGTATTCCCAAGAAATAATTAGTACAGCACAAAGAAAAGAAACATCGAATGATAATTTTGACAAACAATGAGTTATAACCAGTTTATCATAATATCCGAATTTTTACAATAACATTACATAGTAACGGTCATATAAATAATACATACAGGTATACAATTTTATAATTACCATATTTAATATAACCGTTCTAATTTAGGTACAACGTAAAACTTAATGAAGAACTTAATGACCTAAGTCAAATATTGCACGAATTACAGCGTCAAACCAAGGATCGTTAAGAACAATTTAAATTGCCAGATTCGCCTATTTCGTTACCGCTAAAGTTTGCCCGTGCGACACATTACGGTAAATGCATATGGAAAATAACAGCGCCGAATCGGTCAACGATTTCCGATCAAATTGATATTCCACTGGGCGCCCGTCAGCGTTCGCGACGCCGGCGGCTGATTACAAAACGTGTGATCGGTTACAAAATGTTCGACGGTGCCCAGAAACGAAAGGAAAAATGACCGGCAGGCGCCACCGGGTTTTTCTCCGATTAATACTAGAACTGGCCGGGCGGTGACGATCCGCACCGACGATCGTGATGGCGGGCCAAAAGAACAAGGGGAAAGTCTCTATGAGACGCGGAAACGTGTCTGGCATTCGTCCGGCCTCAGGAACGAATTTTGAACCGAACTCCAATCGTCCATGTCGATTCCACTAGCCTCTCAATCTTCTTCTCTCATATATTTTCGGCGATAAATTGATGGAAATTTTCATTGGAGAGCTATAATCCGATCGACGTTTAGACGATGACTTAACTCCATATGTATATATGTTAATGATTAGTCCGTATGTATATATGTTAGTGATTTTGATGAATTTTATTGAGTACCGCTCTTTTACACATATGTATAGTGTTTGGTTGACAACGATATAATGTTTGTTTTCTTCTATTAATCTCAATCTGTCCTAAACTTTTTTTACTGTTAGATGTTAGATGGTTTTCTTGAGCAGGATTTTGCTCCGTTGGTTATTCATGCTTGGGTGTTTGAGAATAGAGTTATCAGTAATGAGTATACTATTAAGAAAATGTGTATAACATAAACTATTCACTTTATCATAAATATTATTGTTTTCTTTGCTGTCATCCGTATTTAGTACGCGTTAGGTACGTTTGAGTAATGTTTCATGATTTATATTGTGCCTTTCAGGATGAGAGAGGGCGGCTGATGAGGCGAAACATCGTAAGGTATGCGGTTCTGGCATACGTTATTACGCTGCAGAGGATTTCCCTGCGCGTTAAAAGACGCTTTCCGACACTCCAGCACATCGTAGATGTCGGTAAGTGAAATATGTTCAATTGATTTTTTTTTTATTTTAGCAAGCAAGTACCGATTTTTTTTACTTCCTTCAGCACTTTTTTTCTTCTGTTTTGAATATAAAATGTGATGTGAACGAAGAAGAAGGATAGCGTTCGAGTTTGATAAATAAAGGAAGCACGTTTTATTGATCAAACATATAGAACGAGGAGGACGTAATAGTTATTCTTAACCTTTTTAATGTTCAAGAAACGTTTGCATCGTGCCGTTTATCATAAATCCTCTAGGACGATTTTTACACACAAGCATTTATAGCTTTACTTATACTTTACATTTCCTCATTTTGTTTTGTATTGCGTGCATAAATCTCTCACGCTGTGCAACTGTAACCTTGTCGTTTCAAAAGTTTTCACAGATTGCCCAAACATTATCTTGGCAGAACATTATTTATTTATCGTATTATTTAATATAATTACTCTTATAAAGTGTGTTGCATTTTTAATTGGGACAAATTAACTATATATATAAAATACCATGTAACATTTTTTCCTTTCTTACACATATACTCCATATGTAATACATACCTAGCGGTACAAATCGTAATACATTCATGAAAAATCCTAAAGAAAAATGTGTACTTATTGTAAACAAAAATTCAAATGCAACTTTTTACAATAAAACCTTCTTACAAAAGCAGTCTATTTATTATCGAATATTACCGAATATGTCGAAGCGAAGGTATAACATTTATACCAGCCTTAAAAGCATTAACGAGTAATAAGCGTGAAAGGTTAAAACCCATCGCGGTGCGTTTCGGATTTGAATGTAATCTTTTTGTTGATCGTGCTCCTCCACGATTATCCGAAGGACGTAGACACAATTAATATACGTGCCATTTCCTACGCGATTAACATCCTTTAGCGGCAGCAAGGACGACTCGACCATTCCTGTATTCGGCCGTCGTCGAAATCGAATTACTTAGTGAGATCACAAACGTTCTCTACGTACTCGCGACAGGCTTCGATGTATCGTTAACAACAATGGATGCCACCCGGCAGAGAACATCCTTCTTGGGAGCTACGCTGTCGCAGAACGACGTTTCCCAAACTTCCTGTATCCGTATAACCATTTTCAACTCTCGGCCACTCTGACTTAGCCAACGACTCTTAGAGCAAAAGCACTTTGGAAAAGATCACACTGCGCACAGGCCTTCGCGCAACACTACACTCATAACTAAAATAATACGTTAAACAAACTCTGAGCTTCTAAGTAAACGGGATTCTTTGGGAAATGTAACGTAAACAGCAGGTGTGCAGAACGTACCTGAGAATGTCCGAGGATCTAGAAACTTTTGATGAAAAGGACGTTTACGGATATCGAAGTGAATTCGTTAGCGAGCCAGAAGAAACGCGTCGCTCGAGAAGCGATACAAGAGAGAGAAAGAGAGAGAGGGAGAGCGGTGGTGTGTTATAACATTTTGTCATCTCGTCCGACGACGAAAAAAAATACGCTCGGAATATCATGTGTCAACGTAACGCGCAAACATTGCGCATTTATAAGTACTTTTATCATACATCAGCCAACGCGAGGGGTAATAAATATTGGGTTACGCGACACTTTCAGCTGTCTCGTCTAGACGTGCGCGACCCACCTTCTGTTTGGCAAAGTGCTACAAAAAAAATTCTACACCGTCCATCCCGCGATACGTTTTGCAGGAGCGCGCGGTTTTCCAAACGGATCGAGTTCGTACTCGAGGCTGGAGGGATCGCTTTTTACGCCCGCGACTTGCGAACCGGTCGCGCTGCGCTCTGCGATGAGCAACCTTAGGGAAATAATAGTCCGCGAGGAGAAGAAGTACGGGTATCGGTCTTTTGCGTCACAGCAGCTGCCAACAGATGCTGAAATGTTTTTCCGGCCGTTCGCGGTGATCGATCGCCGTCGAATCGTCGGATGGATTGCTGCCCGCCGTAACGTGAACTTATTCAAAAATACCGCTGAGAATGTGAAATATCGGCTTTTATGAGCAAGGAGAAAAAGCATAAGAGCTGCTTATATATCGATGCAATTGGTACACATCGCATCTATGTGCCGACGACGTTTCCAATATTTATATCATACGTGGATTTCTATGGTAAGGCTTGACCAGATATTAGTAAAAGATGCATTGGTATATCGTAACATGATAAAATGTAATGTTGTTACGTATTGTGTTTGTAAAACATTAGTCTATAATCTGTTATATTTTGTCGATAGGTGGTGCGTCGGTGTATTACTGGTTTTTCCACTTTTCCTTGACGACATAGGCTTCAGCTAACGTAACTGCTATTACAATTGTTTTTTCTTCCCTTTTTTTCGGGGAAAAGTTTGTATTCAAATTGGCGCGTAATCCTGACCATAAGTGGATAACTTTTCAAGCAGATACGAAACTGAGAATGTAAAGTGTGATAAAACATGGTGAGACGCACTGCCTTTGCCGAAAAAAGTAAATCATACATTATTTTCTTCTTTCTTACAAACGGTTTAAGATTTGATATGAAAATATGTTCAAATAAAGAATTATTACCTCTGTTTAGCTAGATGCTTCTTTAAAATCCAATTTTCTCAGTACCTTTCTTTCCCAGAATTTTCTATCATTGAATTCATGATCCTGCAAGAATTGTAAGAATAAATGATAGTAATGCACTAAATGCATAAATACGGTTTGAACACCAAAATATACAAGAATACTTCCGGCATTAATTTTGATTCGATGTATTGTATGTATGTTTTACTCGATGTACTCGATGTACATATATGTATATTTTACTCGATGATTCTAGTAATGGAATATAAGCAATCAAGTAAACAATGCACACAATCAAGCAACACAAAGACATTTTTTGTTCTGTCTTATCAAACAATTATTTTGTAATATTATATATCAGGAACTAGATGTGTATCACGGATCGATGTCAGTTATTTAAATAGTAAAATGTATAAATGGACTTTTCAAAACTGGACAATGCTAAAGCGCTGATTCTGGCGCATAAAAACTCATTTTTCCTTATCTCTACGAAATTTTTTTTATACAAAACGATGTCTATCGTTTGTTTTACACGAAGAATTTCCCAAAATCACGAAACTCACTCGTTGTGTTATAATTCATAACTTTCATAATCTGAAACATTAACCTTTATTAGTTTGCATGGTACATAGAATATTATAAGTCAGTCAGTTAAATCGGCAAATGATCCATCGCTTCCATCCCATTTCTTTCTTTGCCCTTAACCCCTTCAATGCTAATGAATAAAAATAGTCACCCAACCTCTGAAGCGCTCTATGTCATACCGATGACTGTAGTTGTATGCTTATTTTTTCCTTAATTTACACCTTGCTCGAACATGATATAGCTTTATTACCAGTGACTTTATCCGTTTTCTTCATGGGCTGCTCACGCTTAATTTACATTACATTACGAAGTATCAAAAATTACACATTTCATACAATAAAGCGTATGTCATATCACACTGGCTTATGTAGGCAATACCACCATATTCACGATTCGACTATTCGTACAGCAAAATCATACTGCCAAAAATATAGCTGTAACGAAAGGGTTAAATACATGAGATTACACAGAAAAAAAGTTCTCTATCGAATAAAGTATGTATGGAACAAAGATAGAATTTCGAAATACAATAGAAATATTCTTTGTAAAGTATTAACGACAGTCTTTAATCTATTATACGCGAATAAAGCTTTTCAGAAGAAAGAAAACGATCCAGGAATCGCGAGGAACGAGTTTCCGATACTACAAAGGTAAATCAATTTACCGGTGCGCGATGGAAAAATCGCGAACCGCCTGGTTTTTATCGGCGACGGATGCGCTGCCCGACTAGAAATAGCGCGCATTTTTCAACCGCGCATTCTTCGAATCTTCCATGAACATGAGCATGCCGGCTTACCAGCAAACCTGGAAATAAGAGACGGAAACCGAGGCAAGAAACGATCCTTCCGTGGAACCGACTGTCTCCGCGTACACGTGAATGCGTTCGTGTCACGCACCAACGGTGCGAAAGAAACGTGCGTGTACGCGAAAGAAGCTCGCGCTTCGAAGATAAAGGCGATCCAAATCCGTCGGCGGATTATTCTGGTAAAGAAACTCATTCCACCGGTGAAGCCGTGGACAGCCGCGTGAGATGTCGATTAATAATGCATAAGTCGCATTCTCCTCTGGAAAAAAGAAATCTGTGCTTTTTGTCATAGGTACGCCAGCCAGTAACATTCGGGCCTAATGAGTTCTTTCGATTGCGTTTCCTACTGTAATTATTGGTTGGTATGTTGGGAGTATGAAATTTGAGATTGCATGAAATGTATGAAAGAATGGAAGAAAAATTGGAATAATGCGCTGCGTGTAAGCGAGATTTTGGAAGCGTTATTTCTGTGTGATCAAGATTGATTATATCTTGCATTAATCGCTCAACTTGGATTTTTGCGACTATATGAACTGTCATGAATAAACTATATTTCTATTTCAATTGAAATAGAGTAAGAAAATAAAAAGAACAACATTTTGCTATATTCTAAAGAAACGATATAAAGATTATTGAAAATAATTCTATGCCAAAAAGTGCTTTATTACCTAAAATTTACGAATGTAGTTAAGTCTCTCGCGTGCAGTCAACCTACAGGTTCACCTGCTGCACGGGAAATATGTCGGCCGCACGTCATCAAAAGCTTTATTGAAAAGGATCTGTTCAAATAAATAAAGCGTCCAAATAAATCCACAGGAAGCCGAAGTATGTACTTGAAATCACTTTAGTCAACACGAGTTCAATCTTGGCACGTACCAGGTTTTTTCCATTAAGGAGCTTCTCCAAATAAAAGCCCATCTGGGACTATATTTGGATTTCGCTTTCCAAATAGAAGCCCCGGGCTTTGTTTGGGGATAAAACGTATTTCTGCGTACTTTATTTGTATAATGAAAGAAATAATATACTTGAATAAATAATGAATAATATACTTTCGATAAGTATGAGTTCCACGAGTACGATAATTTCAGCCTGTTTCTATATTTGTGGTATTCAATAATTAAAATAAAAAATATCTTTCATTCTCTAACTAAATATTATTACAAAATGAACATGTTTCCATTGAGCAACCCATAGGCTTCTATTTTGGGACAAAGTATGATCGACCAACGCCTGTGTAAAAATCCAGGATTACTTTTGCAGATGTACTGCAATATACAGAGTCAATTTCTCCGGCTCTACAGAAATGTAGAAACTATTTTTCTCGACACACTGCCTCGGTCCAACGATTAAATATAAAGTATTGCGGTGGTCAGTGCGTTATCCTACGCGCTCAGAAGCGGAGTGACCCCGTTCCTTTTTCGCGCCCCTTATATCCTTACTCGTGGCTGAAGTCACCGACCAATCACCGTGCCGCTCGATTCCGCGCTTCCACGCGATTGGCGGATTTTACATCAAGTTCCTTACATACCAAATCTTACGGAACTACTACGCACTCCTATTTACAAATCAATATCATCCACAAAGTATGTGGAGCGCAGTGCTCACCACTCAAAAAAAGAAAAAGAAGAAACAATAACCAAATACAAGCCCTTGGAGTTTATAACGGAAAAACCCGGTATCCGCGGCCACATCTCGAAAGCTCGTCGGTTCTCAGGAGCGGTCACGGAGGCTGCTGCGCGAACAGCCGTCGGCCGCTAACGGAAAACGGAGGAACGGCCGCTTTCGAAAGCGGTCGAAACGATCCACTCGTACCAATTCCCAGGAAATTACGATCTGGAAATTGTGGTACATCTTCCGATTCCCGCCGGCAGGCAATTTTCACGTGCGTTCGGGTAATTTTCAACGAGCCGAGCCGCTTAGAAACGCGGAGCGCCGGCGCCAGTACCTCGTCCTGTTCCTTTTCCCCCTTGGCGCGCTCGTCCTTTTGCGCCGACCGGACCGCCGGCATGCGGCTCCGCCATCTATTCTCGGATCAGGCCGGGTAGACGTTACACCAGGCTTCTTCTGACCACCACCTCGTGCGCCTCCTGTGTTTCTCTTTGCACCGTGCGCCAGACCTCTCCTTCCTCCTCGTAAGCGCAAAAATAACCCACCGTGATTACGGTCGTCGTAGCACTGCCGCCGATGCCATGCCGTTCGATAAGATAATCACCGGCTTCGATTTTCTCGAGAGCCCCTCTCCCCTCTCGCACGGGAAATACCTACCGAGACTATTTTACTCTCCTCGGGCCCCACTTGGGACCGACGATTTCTCATTTTCATCGATCCACTCGGTAGGAGGTATAAGGTGGGTTTACGATAGCGCGAGTTTAACACTAGAATTACTGGCCGTTTCTGGGATATATTTAGGACGGCGTGTGTATTTACAAGAAGATAGAGGACGAAGAGGAAATGTCGAGAGGCTGATATAATGATTTGCGTGCGATAAAATTGTGGAAAATCTTGGAAAGCGCGAGGTTACGGAGTAGTCCAGTTTTGCCGAGACATTACCGTTCCATCGTTTTGAGGGGTTTGTCAGTTTCGGCATCACACCGGTATACGCGTACATGTATTCTAACATCGAGCACTTTATTCACCGATCTGTGTATCATGAACGCGCAGTGTAAAATCTGAAGCTCGTATCACACTTCGATTGGATTCATGTCGCGTATTCAAAAGTATAATTACATTAAATATTGCAATCATATAAAGGTGAACGATTTCTTCTCAACCTCCCTCGATACATAAAACAGATCATCCCACAGATTTTATAGAGAAAAGAATTCTCTTGCAACCGCCCTATCTCAAGATGCTAGTGGTTACTTTTAACGCACGAAAGAGCACGCTTACGAACACCATAGCGAGTAGTTAGAGGAGGATCTACATACGATCCAGTGACCCAGCTGTTTCACTGGCAACCTTCGGATTTCTTTCGCGGACGATAAATCAAGATCTCGAGGGAGCGTAGGATTCTGGAGAGGGCAGGATCTACGAGGCTAGTAGCTCTTGGGCACCGAGGTACGACGTTAAATATAGCCAGGTGTAATGGGAGCCATAATCTATCTCCGGCCTAAGGTGGTAATTGGCTAGACTCAGGAGTATCACGCTAGGCTTCGTTCCCCCTTGGGCCCTCCGGAAAGCTCGTGGAACCGCGCTGGCCATCATCATCATCATCATTATTGTCGGGATCGGCATCATCATTGCGGATGGCATCCTTATCGGCCACGTCGACGGGAACAGAGCAAGAAACTCGAGAACCCGTTTCTTCTTCTACCACCTCTTCCTTTTCGTCCTCTCTCCCTCGGCCCGACCGTAATACGCCAATGTACGCGCGCACGCGCTACCTATATTTAGCACAAATTATTGTCCCGAAGAGAGTTTCTCCGAGATTACGCCGGGCGGTCGGCAAGAAAATAATTATGCCCGGATATGCCCGCGGCCTGGAGCGGGATATCTATCTCTTTCGAAATAAATAATATCCTGTATCGATCATCAGCACCATGAGCTAAGTATGTGATTATTTAGGGATTGGATGATTTTAGCAGGACTTCCTTTGACTTTGTCGGACTATGAAGATTTGTCCTGTCTTGAGCTAAAGCTTGAAATTGGGATTTTTAAGACCGACTTTCTATGTTTTATTAAGGCGATTTGTATATCGATGGTTGTAGATCGGTGGCAGTTCAGGAATTTCATGGATTTTTGATGAATTCCGTGAAATTCGTTTGTTTCCCAGTACGTATGATTCTATGTTAATGACGTACAGACTATGTAGGTTTTGAGCCTCAAGAGAATTTTGTTGAACCGTGAAAAGTCTTCTTATGTGAATTTAGATTCTGATCTAATGTCAGAAGTTATAGGATTGAAATGAATTGTTATAAATGGAAAACTATACTCAGTGATATTTCTGTAATTGGATAATACATTGGCTTTAATACATGATATAACGAAATTCTATAGATTCTTGTACAAAATATTTATTTATAAATGTACACGTTCATGTTATTCCCCCCTTTCCTTCAACATGATGCTACTTATCTTTGAACAAAAAAAGTTAATCTCTCGACTCAGAAAGTTCATAATCACAATATCGTAGAAAAACTCACATTTGAATCTATTTATTTCATCGCATCAAGATTTTTTAAAACCGTGATGGCACAGTAAATACAGACTCTAACTTTCACAAGAGAGCCTCGTACTGCGCATCCGCCCATCACCTCTCGATTTTTCATGCAACACGTATACCGTAGACCCAGTAATTAGTAACTAATCTCATATGACTTTACGTCGAATAATCTCAGAAATCCAGGCCGCAAAGGATTAAAAAAACGTGCATCTTTAACGCAATTCTATTTCTTGGAATTACAGTACACACTTACATTTCATAGAAGTCGATCTTCAAGAATCGTATAAGCAGAAGACGCGATAGATATTATCAATACAATCCTGGAGGCAAAAGGCATACGCGCACGTCCGTCATTCAACCTTATTTATCCACGATCCACTTTTTCTCCGGATTGGCTTACACGTGTATGATCGATAAAAGTCACTTTTCGGCATGAAACTTCCAGGAAGCCGAGATTCTACGAAAACCGATCGAACGTCGGAAGAGGGTATTTCGAAATAACGGACACGACCGCCCAGCATTCGTAGAATCCTCTCGTTTCCTGGACCCGCCTAGGAGAACAGTTATAGCACAGGTCTGGTTCCCATGCACGTGAGCACGTGTTGGGATTGTCGAAAGAGCGGAAAATCCGTGGGCTCTCTGCTGAGAACGTGCGCTCGATTGAGATCGGCCTTGAGGAAGGTCGGACCTTGCCCGCGCTCACCTAAATGAGGGAAACAAGAGGACGAAGAGAGCCGCGCTGGCTTCTTCCAGAATACGGTGTTTCTCGATCGTTAAACGGTCGTCGAACTCCTCCGGCCAGCGTTCTCTTTCGGTTATTTCCTTCCTCGGGGAATCGCGGAAGCGCCCGCTGCGTTTCTCGCGTCGTTTATACGCACGATTTCTTTTTTTTCTGCAGCTAGGAAATTCCTCGCCGTCGCTTGTTCCTACAAGCAATGATGCGAATTACGCGAAGCGAATGGAAACGTCGACTTTCGCAAAACTATGGAAAAGGCATTGTGACTTATTTGAAGCGCGTGAGGGCTTTAATCAAATATTGTCTCCGCAAAAAGTTGCATTCTTTTTCAGTAGGAGGGAATATTTATGGTTTAATATGTCTCAAAGTCCATTCATCTGTGAAGGAATGTATATTTTATGAGTGGCTAAAGCCGCCACGCTCCAATGTTCCAAAAATCTTGTGCAATTTTGCGATAGTATAGCTACAAAATATAAGTATATTCCGAATGGTACTTTCGAAAACATAATAACACTTTTATTACTATTTCTTCAAAATGACGTAACGTTGTTTAAATAAAACAGAATTTAAATCTCATTCGTGGAGAAGGAGTAAAAAGGTCAGTCTGTAAGTAAATAGTATATTATCGACGATGATGAAATCTTTATTTACTCAGATATATGGTAGATATTTCATGCTTTACTATTAAGTTCCATGCAAGAAGCAACGATATTTTTTAATCTTTACGAGCTTGAGCGGATAATATGTTGTTGTGTGACACTGCAAAGGCCGTTTCGACACATTCAGAAAGCAGATACATTCGCGCAGCCATTAGCCCACAAAACGTGATAAAAATTACGGACGCCCGCTTTAAGAATTCAGCGAGCATGTTGGAGTGACTCAAATGTCTCACAAGCGCTCAAAATAGCCGAATCCTCTTCCGTTTAGTTCATCGTGGCTGAAATCCCGAAAAAATTCCACTTAAATGCATATTGCGCATTCAAAATACTTCCAAGAAGCATATTGTTTCGTTTACCCCCACCAATACTAAAGCGCTGCGATACTCAGTTGCACGAAGAATTACAATGCGCCGGTTTCTTTGCGTGGAAGCAATTTCTTGCAGCTGGTGTACTTAAAAATACGCATTTCATATGCAGTTTTTTCTACCGATTTCGTGAAATACGAATATAAAAATGATTGCACATTAGCGGTCATACGCGTTGTACCGAATAACAACGTCAATGCCAATATTCAGAGAAGCAAGAGAATAATTTACGATAAAAATCTTTAGAATAAAGTACGAAAATAGAAGTACTATATATTACCACGTACTTTAGCATCTAACAACATCGTGATTTATTCGAAAACCACTAGAAACCGAAGATTGAATATTACTAGATACAACATATCAAAGAAGTGTTTCAACCTTTCCAAAAAAAAAAAAGTATCCTCGATAAAGTGCGCCATTAAACTTTACCTACATCCTGTAAAACGCGTTAATATCTTAATCCATATAAAAAGTAGGAAGAAAATGGGCACAAAAGTCCTCACAACCTACCAAATTGAATGCCTTAGAGCTATTCATCGTATCAGATTTCCTCATAAAAGATCAAAAGCTTGCGCGCCCTTCGATTCTCCACGAATCAAACGTGCGGACATTTCCAACGCCCTTTCTAATGCCGCGCTTGGATCTTCCGACGCCCTTTGAGAGACCGCGAGCAATCAGGATCAAACGCAGAGACATTGTGCGGAGCATCCCGTATGCGCGAGGGCGCGCGACTTAACTCGGGCGCGGGCAAGTCGATTTTCTCCTTGGCAGAGCGGGGCCCCATTGGCACTCAGCGCGCATCCGCGGCACCGTGCGGAGTGATTTAAAGTTCCCCGCTTCTAATTACGCGGGGATATTTCCTAATCAGTGCAGTTTCACCGGCGCCAAGGTTCTGACCGAGAGACAGCGGTTTGGCTGTGGCTCCGACGCACAAGCCAAAAAAAAGTACGCACGGCGATGGCACCGGGGCGCACGTTAGAATTTCAAGCGCTCATTTCCGCGTTTAGATGTGGATGCATTCAAGGACGTAGCCAGGATTCTGTTTTTCTTTTCTTTCACAGAAAGGGGAGAGGGGGACTTGCTTTCGCGGTTTTTTATATTTTACAGATGATTTTATATTTTGTAGACTTTATAGAAATGTATGTGTGAATATATTATATGGCTTATGCTACCGCTATCTGTCGAAGGTATATAATATAGTATTAAAAGAAATTGTGTTTTATCAGGAGTTAAACTTTGACTTTGTACAAAATAATAGTGCGGCAAGTTTAACCGTATATTTCATTTTATACGTATAATAAAAATGATTATAGCTGTGATATGTTTATGTTGGTCTAAAAGCCTATTTAATTTAATGTTTTACGTTTTTTTTATAAATAAGCTGTTTATAACGATAAAAAGATGAAAGCAAAGAATACTATTTACCATCACAGGATCTGCTATCGATTACATAATTTTCAATTACCGCTTACTCGATTATATAAATAATTCTCCGTATTTGTGAAAACTATTTTTAATAGGAAGTAGATATCTATATACGATTCAAATATTCTCGCATATGAGTGAGATTAATAATAGTTAAAGATTATTTACAGGTGCAGGTTGTACGAGATTTTACATATTTAAGTGGGATAATATCAAATACAAATAAATAAAGTAAAATCACCATACCTATAAGCGACGCAGTATAAAAGATGCGAGAAAATACGCAATAATAACTTACATTTATCGTTGACGGGTAATAACTTCAGCAAATCTATTATCTCATCAAGCGTAAAATCCCGTAAAATACCGTCGATGTTTTATCTTTTGGTCTCCTTCCAGTGGTGATAATTTAAGCCGCAAATATGTAGATTATGAGGATGAATCACACCGTGCAAACACTACTTTTCTCGAAAGTATTTTCGAGCTCATACCAGATTTTTATTCTGTTTTAGAAAGTGAACACAGTCATACGCGAATAATTTTATTAGGAACACATGTATCTATGCTTATCCCAAGCAACTTTAACCGATACCAACCCAACGCAATTTGGTGCTATCGTGTATATTACAATTTTTATTGTAATCTATTATCACGTATTATTTGCGCTCGTAATTGTGAATAATAACAGGATAAACGTTCATAGTACCTACGGCTAAGTGCAGTAACAAATATTTTATAATCCAGAGAAAACAACGAAAACTGTGTGACACGGAATATCCCACAATCCATGGATTACCATGTAAATTAACACGTTTCTTACTCCATAAATAACGGATGACTCATCAGGGAATTACCGTTGAAGCCATTCGACAATCTCGTCATAACAAGACCCAAAATCGTAAAACACTACTACCATCATTCTTGATCCGAAATATTAAATATCACTATCACACGCGCTTCCGTGTTCTATTTACAAATTATCCTTTATTATCCTTCGATAAATCGCTATCAAAACACCAGGAACTCGAGTCACTAGTAATAAGTATCACAAAAATTCCTTACAATAAGTATCATCATCAACCAAATTCACAATAAATAGTGTCTACAGCGTTCTCAATTCCATTTTTACATCAGCCCCTTACCATTACATTTACGTTTTCCGATATTCATATTGCCATCATCATAAAACAACAAGTATAATAAAAATACCTCGCGGTGCATGGCTGACCTACGCGATAGCAAATCACACGGAACGCGTGGAAACATCTATTAATAACCTTTCGGTGAACGAAACATCGAGGAAGAGTTGAATTCCTGATATTCGGAGAATCCTGTTATTAGCAGTCGTATCCTACGCCGAACGCGGTCCCGGATACCAGCGCTGCCATCAGGGATTTCGCGGTACGTTAACGCGCCACATCCGCATTCAGGAGCGCAGGCCGTTGTGAAGCGGGCTTAAGGACTTATGGACCGGACCGCCGACTGGTTCTCTCCTAAGGATGCTTTTCAGTGCCCCCACGGTCCGGCATGGGGTTGCAAGGGGGCGCGGAGGGGCGCGGGCACGGTTTATTTTTTACTTTCGCAACGACCTTGCCGGCCGTGCAAGGATCCCGGCGTTTCTTGAACTCGCAGAGCATCCTTCTCTCCGGACGAGCCGTTCCTCGCCGTCCAACGAATACCACCGGTCGCTTATCTTCGCCTTCAGCTGATGCACCCAGAAGGTAAACATCCTTCGAGGCGCCCCGGTAAACGAGGAATGCTCTTAACGCTTTGGCTGCCACGTCATCCGTATCTGGGCGATGCTGGGGAAATGTCTTGCCAGCTTCGCTTTCTCGAGTATCGGTATCGAAAAAAAAAAATAAGAAACAGATAAGCATTGACGCGCGTTTAAAATAATTTTATAGGAACCGCTACTTCAGGTTTATTCGTTACTCGTATGGGTTTCGAAGTTACGTTCGATATGGAATTTATACGTATGTGGGAAACCTATGTCTCATATCATAGATGGCGCTACTATTTGTTTATTTTGTCTTACTACGTTAGCATTTATTTATCCACTTCTAATAAGGCTTATAATATTTAGATATAATTGCATTGATAACAAGTTATTGGTTGACGTTTCTAATGAAGGAAGGTAAAGAAATTAACATCGCGATCTTGTGATGTGTAATTGAAGTTTATAAGGTAAGAACGTTAGGTGGCCTTGTGGTGTTCATTTCCGTATTTTTGATTATCGTTTATTTTAATATAACTCCAGCGAAGAGACTAGGGTGAGTATCATGCGAAATGTGTGCAGGGTTAACGACAGTGCAATTCTTCAGTGCGTTCGTTTGCCCCTGCGGCTGACTGGCGATCGCATGTAGGCGCGAACATTGAATAGCGGAGTGTATCAGCCCTCGAGCTTATCCTACTCATATATTGTTTATTTATTGGTTATTTATTGTTCTCACTTGAGTACTAGTTGAATTTGTACTTGAGTACTTGAGTACTACTTTGTCACGGAGGATCTTGAAAGTGGTTTCTGTTTTAAAATTTGAATTTCTCATCATTTGCCATATTAAAAAATTGTTTAATAAACCTGTGACACGTCTTAGAGTGCGCTACACTGGAGAGGCAAACTGTAGAGATTAACGAAAACCGCGTTTTCCACATTGCGTAGACAAGCGTGAACCGACTGTTTTATGGAAACCACCACGTTGAGGCGGCACGTAAGTGGGCTATAATTACAGCTGCTCCACGTTTGTATGCAACTGCCAGGCTGCAGGGGGAAGCGAATGCACTGTACTTTAAGATACAACGCCAGCGGCGAACAGTTTGAGTTATGGATGGAGGTGAATAGACACGCGCTTGGTCAAGCACTTTCCTAATTAACATCGTTTAACTGTTGTTAGCATATGCTAATAACATTAAGTAACTATTGCCCCCTGAATCTTGAGTGTCACCGACTCGTTAGCTCCGTCCTCCGTGGTGACACGCTATATCGTAACATCCAAAGTCTACAAAAAGTATCTCCTTCAAGAAAAATAATATTTTACTACCTGATACGTAGAAACAATTGTCATCCTTGTCACAAAGTACAGAATTATAAAGCGAGAGGATAATAAAAATCGATATCCCAATTTTGCCAATAACTTATACACGAAATAGTGCAGAAAATAGTATGCATTTCAAAAGCAACTTGCAATTATACCTCGATTCCGCGGATATTTTCTTCCACTAATCCATTTCTCAACGAACATAAACAGCTAAATGCGAAAATATAAATTGTTACGATATATAAATTTCTGCAAACTGCCTACCGCTTCAAAGAACATCTTAATCAACTCGTCTTCCTACCATCATCCCCGTGCATAAACACGATTCTGCCTCATCCTTCAGTCTTAGGACCTCATCTCTCCTCGATCGTAATCGGCGCGTTTGCACTCATTGCGCTCCTCGACTATACTCGACGAAGTTACCTAAACGACATTAACGCAGGATGCGAAAATCTCGCGAGCATCCAGGACTCCTAAGAACCCTCGTAAGAAAGTCCGCATAAATGATTCTTGCTGCGGATATATTTCTTATGCCAGGCGAAAATCATAAAGCGGCAAGGTGTAACGTCCGGGTTTCACCGAGGGGATTTCAGGATATCATCACGTCCCGTCTAGGCGAAAGAGATGGAGGCTCCACGTTTCTCGAAAGCCGGGAGATTTTCTTGCTGGCCGCCAGGAGCGACGACTTCCGGACGGCGGATTTCTGCGGCTGGCGCCAGACGCAGGCCTCGCGTTTTGTTTCGCCGTTTACTGCCGGCGCTCTACCACGGAACGGTCCGCGATTGCCCCGCTATAATTGGCCCGACTATCGGCTATCCCCCGTGCGTTGCTAATTCTAATTGAAAAGCTCCCCTGATCCACCGGCGACGTTCTTGCAAGCCGCTCCTTAGCTCGATCGTCCCTTTTTTTTTCTTCTTCTTTAGTACGGTACACCGTGTATTAACCTTTTAACATTTTTGCTGCCGGGAAACTTTACGCTAGAAGTACCGAACCGGTCAAAATGACTCGGTTGTTTCTTTGAAAAGTTGTGGCGTCTTACGACGATGCCTTTTCTGAGATTTTCGTATGATTTTCATACAGTATTTTGATTATGATACTGATCATTGATATTTGTTTTTGCTCTCTCTTTGTTTTTAAAGATGTATGTGGTGTTTTAAATGTCTCCAGAAAGTGGTCGGTAGTTTTAATGTTAAGGTCTTGCTCTGGGTGCCAAAAGTTTGTTTTAAAGAAGACAGCGGAACTTCTTTAAATTTAATATTAGTTAGCTGTGGATATGAGTTTGCAGTGGCATTTGTAATGTTTTGAAGAAAAAAAGAAAACTGTGAGATATCTCGCAGTTGGCAGTGAACGTGTTAACAGAGGAGCTGACTCGTTAAAAATTGTACTTTAAGAGTATCGCGACGAATGGATAATGACGAGTTAACGCGTTATGTTCACAGTATTACTAGAATATGTAATACCAGAATATGTAATTCGCAATGATTCTTATTAAAATAAATAATGATGACAATAGTGTGATTCATCCCTGTAAACGATGAATTTTGAAAAATATCGAAAATATATCATAGTCATATATTTAAATATACATGCGTTGTCTATAAACTTCTATGATGAGGTAACTCGTCTTGGCCATTCGAGAAACTTTTTCCAATTGCGAGTTAATTTGTAATTCCTGGTTAAAAGGTTCATAATCCTTGAACTATTTGCCTTATAAAAAATGTATGAACGAGTTATAGTTATAAATATCTACAACTTTATATAATCTTCCCACGCGTTACTTTCTTCAGAATTGCCATCCGGTTTGAAAATGGAGCTTGACTTAAAATCAAAGTTCAATTGCTTTGATTCGGCGAGTATCCCAGGCTGCGCCATTGAATCTGGAACTGGTTTTGTATTTACATAAAGGATGTTAAAAGGCGTATTATTTGCATACCGAATATATGTTTCAGTATCAATAATAAAGTATGTATGCGGTAAAGTCTTTGGCGAGTCCTTAAGATGTTTGAACGTAAAGATTAAGGTTCCTCTAATGTGCGTCCTACATTAAGGATACTTTTTTCGGCCACTCTATTTATCGACTTCAAGTACATTCTCTTATCTTTATACATTCTCAAAATACGGGACCTTCAAACTGATTCTCCTCGTTTATGGAATCTTACCTTATTTTCTCCTGACGTTAATGTTTTACTTTGTTAAAAAATATATTAACTATTCTCGCTTTTATGTTGTCTTATATGTAGACACTCCTTACCTGTAAAAAATAATCTCGCATTATTTATACAAAGCCTTTCTGAAAAATTGCTTAAGGTTTATCCACTGATTCTCGACGCAATATCAAATTTAGCTGTGGTACCGTATTGCGCCTCGAAGGTGAATCAATACGATGAGTTATCGCTTGCGACTTTGACTGCACGCTTGCAAATTCTCGTACGGATTGTACTGGGCCCACGTGATCAAACAGTGATATCAAGGCCATGCATCGAATTGAGGTTCGATTGCACATCAGGTTAACCGATACAAACAATTTTGACGCACGTATAGCACCAGCAGAATATAATACTTTTACGTTGTAGTATATAGTACTCAAGGTAAAAAGCAAACAAGCATATTCCTTTAAACTTGACACTTAGTTCGTTACATGCAACTGTCACAAATGACGAGAAAGTAACTGAACATATAATAACTTTCGACTTATCCCTTTCTACCGAGTTTACGTTAATTTTATTCGCGCTTTCTATTTGTGTCGTTGGCTGTTATGCGCTGTCTTATTATTGCTGAAAACTATAACATTCTTTTTCAGAATATTTCCGATCAATACTACTGTTTTGTTATATTACCTAATTTATAATCGAATACTTATTTATTCCTATTTATGGAGATTTTAAATATTTAAAAATTTGTACTGCATATTTTTTAGTAAGGAATCATTGGTGTTTTATGAAAACTCATTGTCGAAATTGACTGTTTTAAACACTACAGAAATCTTAATCTGATACTAAGTGCGAGGCATGCTACAGCTGATTATGTGCAATAAAAGTGGGTTCATAGCCAGTAACCGGAATACAAGACTTTTCATTTGAAAGTAATCGGCCTCGCGAGGAGAATGGAATTGGACAAACGTAGCACGGTAAAAAAGCTTTGTTCGAAATTCTTGCATCAGATGTAATTTGATAAATGTCTTATGCACACGTATTTTTTTTTAATCATCATTGCTCTTTACTATTGCACGTATATCTATTCAGCTTTGTAGGTACTAAGGTTTGCTTGCTTATCGTATAGCATTACTATCGTTTTTACTTCGCATACTAATTCAGCCACTGAATGTATTTTTTCTTTATTTTAATGAGGAAACTTAAAGAAATGTTTTTTTATTATTTTCAATGAAATTAATTCTTCGCATTAACGGTTAGTTTATATATGACATTCTATAATGTTTAGTATTCTTATAATTAACCAGGAATACAAAGAATAATTTGAAATACAGTCACTGTTCTATACAACTTCATTTTTAAGTTCGATCTATTTTTATACATTCTTAATGTGCCCTGTAGACGATTTTCTTTAATGTCATTGAGTCGTTATCTGACAAACTTCTTCTTAACGAAATCAAGACATTTCAAAAAATTTCGTTATCTCTAACGAGTTCTTTTGTTTAACATCCCTGTTATAAAAAAACACTGATATATTCATACATTTGATGCGATGGGAATCTTTTCATTCTCGATTTAAATAAGTTCCCCTATGTGAAGTGAACTTAAGGAACACTGCAACCTAGTGTCCAAAAAAAAAGTCAGTCAAATCATGTATAAATGTCACGAATTTAATTTCACACAATACAATGGAATCAGTTATACTAACTTAAAACTTCATAAATAATTCATCTACCGTTGGATATCTAATGCAGCAATCAATCTTACTTTTCGCCTCTAAATACGACATACTTCTTTGTGGAAATGCATGTAAACACATACGCACGGCCACGTTCTATTTATAAGATTTACTATCGAAATCCAAAAATGCTCGTGTCTCGCAAAGAATCTTAAATAAAACACGTGTACACGTAAACTCTTATCATTATTCGCATCAGTCCACCCTTGAGGCGGCCTGTAGATTATAAGAAATCCACTAAACGTACTGTATAAACGTATCGACAGTTTGGCCTGGGCACAAGGCATTGCTGCACAGCGCTTGAAATTCTCGGACAATACTCACATTCGCAACTTTACGATAGCCAGAGTTTACCGGCATTTAAAGTCCTTTAAGGCGCAATCCGCGGTATATAACCGTCGGGCGCGTATCCAATTGTGGAGTCATTCAATAAGAGTTTACGATACACCGCTAACCTCACGGCGACAACTTAGTTTTGAGGCAGAAACTATGTGCATATCTGCACGTGGCGGTGCGGGTCGATAGGCATGAAAGCGCATAAGAAGCAGTAGACGGATGATCATTGCGGACCGTAAGATACCGCGGCGCATATTGGTTTCAAAGCTGGTTTACGCTCGTTGGTTTTTGCTATTAAGGTCATTACCTGAGCCTGCTCTGGCGGAGCTTCCGAATAAGAGTAATACACAGGCGGCCATTAATAACCGCGCGTCTCCACTGGCGTTTCTATGCGGCCGCAGCATTTCTTCGAGCGGCGTCTCGGTGCGACGACGCCGGTAATTATGTTAGAGCCTCGATCATCCGAATGTTTAACCCTAATTTCTCTAATAAAAACCTACTCGGCTGTATGGTCATTACTGACCGCATTGCTTCTTTCCTTTCTGCTGCCAGATCGTTTTTTTATTGTTGGAGAATCTTGATTATCCAAAGAGTTAACAAGAGATTAGTTTGATCGTTGGAGTATTAAGGACAATCGTGGAGATGTAAGTTTGAAGAGTGAACCCTCGATATTTCTTCTTTCGTTTCTTTGTTGGCCTGTATGTAACTCACGGATTTTAAACATAGGAAAAACAAAGGGGATTTCAGCTGTCGGTTTGTTTTTTGATAACCATAATAAGCAAATTAGCAGCCAGTGAGCATAATTGCTTAGATGTGGAACGAGACTTCCAGTATTCAAAGGTGAATAAGGAGTAATACGATAAATCTTAAATTCAAAGTAAGTAATGAATATAAGATTAAATTTGATTTAAGTTCACTTACAAGCATCTGGATGGATGTTGGCCATGTCAATTAAACTAGCTAACCGAATCTAGTATATTATAGTATAAAAAAAATTGTATGAGGATGTGCAGTCCGAGGACTGAAAGTAAAGGATATCCGAATAGTAGCAAAATTATAAATGTATACATTCTTTCTCCTCGCTTAATAACATGAATGTTGGACATATGTAGATCAGTAATGATAATGTACAACAGAATAAGTCTTTTAAGGCCTATGTTGCAATAAAATAACTAATTTGATCGATTTATCGAGGTAATCATTTTTTTCCCACTCTATAAGTCTTCGGGAACCTGAAATAAACATTTGGATATAAATAATCAATAGAACAAAGCAAAAATAAGAAAAATAATGAAATTTATATAACAAAATCTTGTAATGATTACGCTTTCTTGACATATGCCAGCCTTTTAATGTAATAATACCTCAATGTTCTTTATCGCACTTTTGACTAATAATATATTGTAATGGCAAACACCTTTGAGCATGTTTGGACTATGAAATACATGTTGGGCTATAAAACATACGTACGTGTAGGCTTGAGAGACCTCGAATATGCATGAAAAACAATAATATCTCGGCAGAGAAATGACTTAGTGGGGCAAAGCCTAGAGGGGTCCATGAACAATTCATTCTTGAACACGTAGAGAGAGGACAAGAGGGAGGACCATGGAGGTCTGGATGGGGAAACGCTCCACGCTGTAAGCCTCGGAGGCCCATCATGGTATTACTGCCCGGGTTAAACATAAAAGCATGGCAGTAGAAAGGATTCAAAAAGATATTTACAATAATAAACTGAACTTTTTAAATTAGAAAGATATTATGGATCAGTCGCATGGCTGGATTCCGACTGGAATGTGGAACGTCGGAATGCCAAGGAACTTCTGGAATCCAGTCCAACTGTTTCTAAAATCAGGAGAACATACAATTTATGAACTTGGCGCAAAACACAAATAGTGTGTTAGTCATAAACATACATTTAGTAAACTATTGTACATTGAGCTTAGATTCTTAGTATTTGTAATTAAGTTGATGGTGTTTGTATCGAGTTTGATCTGTACCATTTCAGCTATCAGTCTCCAGCTTAAGTTGTTTTCAGAATTAAGAATCTTGACCTCGTCGCAATTAAAAGTATGATTGAGGTTGTTCGAATACAACACTAATACGGTTTACAATGAAAGAGAGGCATTCGACATATGTTCCTGAACTCTAGTTTTTAATGTCCGTTTGGCTTGTGCGATATAAATGTAATCACAGTCATTGCAACTGATGCAGTAAAGGACGTTACATTTTTCCATCTTCGGTATTATATCTCTTCCATCTTTCATTATGTTATCTAGTTTGTTTATGGTACTATAACAAACTGTAAATCCAAAATAGTTAAGAATATTGTTAATGTCGTAGGTTAGAGTATTATAGAACGATAGTGTAATCAGTCTATTAAAACTAATATTGATACTGGTAAGACAATTACTTAACAGCGTTTTTTCACGTTGATTATTTGACACAAGAAACTTAAGTCTGTTTGCTATTACTCCGTTTACTAATGAAGTTGGGTAATGGTTATTGCGAAGACTTTTTTTTGACTACATTTATGTTTAACGTACGAAACTTGTGGCGTGTAATTCTTAATTCGTATATTCTTTCCCTTTTTATTACATATTCACGATTTTGTGTCGTTTTAAAAATTCCACTACTTATGGACTTGTATTGATTTTAACATTCCCTCTCCTCCAACTTTACAGTCCTCAAATGCACTGCTCTGTCCAATTCCACTACTTACTCCTTCTTGCCTCCACAAATCTTAATATGTCTGGACCGTATTTCAAAGATCCAGCCAGGAACAGAAATCGAAGTCGACCCGTTTTTTCTTCCCGCTCACGGATGTGCTCGCGCCCATTTCTGGTCCAACAATAAAAAGATGCCCCTAAGAGAAATTACGGCGTTCCCGTTAGCCGATCGGACATATCGATCGGGCGTAGCCACGACGTTTCCCATCGTGACTTATAGTAACGTTTCTTTCCTTTCTGTTTTTTTCCTTCATTCTCTATCTCTCCGCGCCAACCGCCAGTCGTTAAAGCGTCTCCCATTGGAATCCAATCCGCCGGCGGTTCCGGAGCATGGATGCTGCATCCATAAAACACGAAACGGCATGTCACTTGTCGATTGTCGGAGCGGTACGATCTACGGAACCGATACGCGGATAAGGCTATCGGTTTTCCTCCTCGTACGATCGATGTTTCTCGACGCGCCGCCAGGCCAGGGCCTGGCGCGTAAAATATCGATGCCGCGCTGTTTTCGAAGGACCTTGAAATGTGCCACGAGATTTCCCTACGAATGGAGGGAATTTTTCGTACGAGTTTTGCATCGCATAGGTATTTATACGCGTGTGAATGAGCTTGAGCGTGAAGATCTTTATCGTAACCCTCGGAGCATTGCTGATGCTGTTTATTGGAAATATTGAATTGCGCCGCTGTTTGAGTCGCCATCTGTTTGATATAACGTGAAAAATAACGATATTCTCGTGCTGCTTTCGGAAAAATCTTTAGCTCTCCCACGATATTTCACAAATAATAGAAAGGATTTTTCATACGATTTTTGCATTGTACACTCGTTACTATAAGCTTGGGTACTGTTAAATATAATATATTTCCTTCTAATTTTTGCGACTCTATTCGCGTTATTTATGTTTCTTCTTGAGCTGTTGTCATTCGCTCGGGTGTTTCTTATTATTATGTAAACGTGTATGTAAACTCGAGTGAGAATCTCACCGTAACTATTACCGTACTAATTATGCTGTTTCTTCAGGCTATGCTGCTGTCGTTTGTACGTTTACATTTACCCGTTATCTTCTTTATACGTCTAAAAACCAGTTTTCTCCGTGGTTTATGCAGTTATTACTTTCGCATAATCGAATATTTTATTTAGGCAAGTATTAACATCTCTCCGAGAATGATGATGAAATCTAAATCAGGCGAGTACATTGAACAATAAATTGCTATATACGAATAATAAACAAACAAGGAAACGAGTGGTCATGGAAAATGACGAAAATGAAAGGAATAATATTCTACTAGCTTTCTCGTTTCACTTGTTTGCTCATCTCAGTATCGCGCAGAATTCGATTTCGATCAAACTTAACAGACCCGTTCCATGTGTGCATAACAGTTAAAAAAAAACAACTGTGAAACGGTAACAACTAGTACAAAAAGAATGCCGGCCGAGCGGAATAATAGCGTTCCGCCTGTCCGTACGTGGAAGGCACATTCTACTTCACGTGTTCGGAGTTTGCGACTCACATCGGCAGTTCCAAGCGATTGCGTAATCGTTATGCTACCAGGCAATAAACAATCGGTCTTTCTTTTCACGAACTTCAATTAATCTTTCCTAACAAAGTCTATCCCATTGGAATTGAATTGAGCGTCTCTTGTGATGCAAATTCCATTCCTGCTGCGCTGTGCCGGCACCCCTTAATACAGATTTACGGCTATAATTAAGTATTCGCGTAGCCTAATCCACGAGGATGCAAATCTCCGCATGGCGAAGTTGTTACGTTTGATTTATTCAAAGACGTAAAGCTGTAAACTACAGTATTATACGCATTGTAAAATATATTAATGAACAGAAATATTTTAACGTATGAAACATGCGAACATATTTGATGTTCTTTGTAAATACAAGTTCAGTGTACGTGCAGATAATGTTGCACTGTATGGTGATATTGTTATAAAATATAATTGAATATTTCCAATGCTTAGATTCAGGACACGCGTGCTGACGATTCTTTTTTTCTCTCTTTTCGTAAGAATAGAGAACCTAGCAATATCTATTCTTGTGTATGTCTTGTGTATGTTTTCAATAAGACTCTTCGTAAACCTTCGTAAAATATGCATGTACATGTACACAAACTACTGTATTTTATATATATATATATATATAAAATACAGT